>PISX010017784.1:0-14442 GCA_004024625.1 Mellivora capensis | reverse complement strand
CAGTACTGCCCAGATCTTGGTTTCTGAGCATCTCTCTCCACTAGAAGGAATCAGGGCTCCTTGGAGAAATGGCTGATTCCAGAGTAGGAGGAAAGAAATGACAAGAGGAGCTGGGACTATCAGAAAGTTAAGGAAGAGCTCAAAGAATGACAGGGAATGTGAAAAGGACATAAAAGGCAACTTCAAAAGGCTCCTACTGGCCATATCCGGGACAATTCAAACATCAGAATAAATACTGATAATAATGGATTCTAACCTATGAAACAAAAGAAGAAATCTTATAAGAAGTCCACACTGATATAAATACGGGAATGAATGAATAAATCTATGGAGAGAAAAGAAAGCTTCCCCTTACAGTAGAAAGGCAAATAATGTGGAAAGGAAGAGTGACAGAATTAGAACATCATAGTATCAGTAATAACTATAGTAATAATGAGGCAAGAAACATCAGTGGATGCTAAAACTCCTGGGTGAAAGTGGGATAAGTAACAGAAGTTTCCATAGTCTCAAAATCTCTCTCCACAAAATATTAATTACCACCATAGGCAGCCTAACAGCCTCTCAAAGACATCCACATACTATCCCAAAACCTGTGAGCATGTTTTCTTACATGGTGGAAGGTACTTAGCAGCTGTGATTAAGTTAATGATCTTGACATGGGGAGTTTAATCCAGGTGGTCCCAATGGAACCACAACTACCCTTATAAGTGAAAGGGAGCTGGGAAAGGGAGGCAGAGAAAGAGATGTAAGAGAAGGAGTAGGGTTTGGAGTCAGAGAAAGATTTGAAGATGGGAGGAAGATGCATGAGCCAAGGAATGCAGATAGCCTGTAGAAGTTGGAAAAGCAAGGAAACAGATCCTCTCCTCAAGCCTTCATTGTAATACAGCCCTGCAGATACTCTGATTTTAGATCCGGGAAACCCATCGGACTTGTGACCTCCAGAATGGTAAAATAACAGATTTATGGTAATTTGTTACGAAAGCAGTAGGAAACGAATTATAAATGCAATTAGAAAAAAGAATAACATCACAGGAGAGAAATCTGGCAGATACTCTTAATGAAAATGATCAAAATTAACACCATCAGAAACTGACAAATAGGGTGCCTGGGTGGCTCAGTGGGTTAAGCCTCTGCCTTCGGCTCAGGTCATGATCCCAGGGTCCTGGGGTCAAGCCCCGCATCAGGCTGTCTGCTCAGTGGGGAGCCTACTTACCCCTCTCTCTCTCTGCCTGCCTCTCTGCCTACTTGTCATCTGTCAAATAAGTAAAAATCTTAAAAAAAAAAAGAAAGAAAGAAAGAAAAAGAAACCGACAAATAGACCGTGTGTTCTGACAGTTAATATACAATGAAAAGACACATAGCATGTGTGATAATTTAGCCCCAAATCCGTAAACCGGGTTTTATCCTGAGACAACATCAGACAAATGCCAAATTGAAGGACAGTCTGTAAGAATGACTGGCATGTGATTTATTTAAAAATGCCAAGGTTATGGGAGTCCTAATAGACATTCAAGGAAAAAATGAAGAACGTTCCAGATTGGATGATACTGGAAAAAAACATGACAAAGGGAGCAACATGTGATTCTGGGTTGACTCCTTTGCTATAGTTGGGAGTTGGGAAACAGGAAAACTTGAGTGGGTCCTCTAGGAGAAGGATATAGGGGATGACTTTTACTATTCTGAAACCTTTCCAGTGGAATTGTTGACCGAAAATAAAATTCCTAGATGATTATGTTGGTAATCTGAGTCTTGTGCAAGTCATTAGTATGGATGAAAGAATGTCGGGGAGGTTGGTGGGGGATGGGAGGGCAGGGTGAAGGAGGTAAAACACCTGGCCCCAGGCACAATGGCACAGTTGTAGGATTGGAGGAAGATTAGTTTAGGGATAATGGTCTGAGCGGTCCTGCCTTCATCTGTGAGATGAAGTGAAAATTCACCTCTGTGTTCCTGAGGGGAAATCTGCTGCCAGCCATGTTTGCCTGCGCACTTCAGGGGGAACTGAGGCCTGCTAGGCCTGGTGGATCTGCTCACGCTGCCCCTGGGGCGGCCCCTTGAAGATGCCTTAGGAGGCTTGGCTGTTTGTGCTGAGAAACAGCCGGAGCTTTCTTCAGAAACTCGAAAAAGATCAGTGTGATCCTTCTAACTGAATTTGGCCAGCAGATGGCAGCAGGTAACTCAGGCAAAAAAACCAGAGCCCTTTGGAACCCAGAGGTCCGCCAGGGCCGGCTTCAAAGTCAGCCAGGAGAGGGCAAAGGCCCGGCTGGCTCCTTGAGTTGTTGGCGGTCTTTGAATTAAAGGGCTCCTGCCAGACAAAACCTCAGGCAGTCCAACCTCACTCTCTGGAAATAATGGGGGAAGGAGAAGGAGGACCAGAGAAAGTCTTCATTGTGTTTTTAAAGAAAGAAGCTTTTATTTCTTCTTCATAATGCAAAAGAGAAAAAAGAGAAGCCCTCATTGAATGGACCCTGAATTAGATGCCTTGAGGGTCCCAAACCTTAAAAAGAAAGAGTTGGTCTTACAAGTCTTGGGGCCTACAGCAGCATCACATATTTAGATAATAATAAAAATAGGGCCGCAATTCATTTATCTGTACAACAGGAAGGGGGAGAGTTGAGAATTAGGTGAATGTATATATAGAGTGTTTAGAACAGTGATAGATACATGGAAAGCATGCAATAGAAATTAGCCACAAATATTATTTACTGAGCACTTACTGTGGGTCCGGCATGGAGCTAAGTGTCTTATATGTATCCTTCCTACCTTACATTCCTGCATTCCTCATGTATCATATCCTCCATTCCTTACAATAGTCTTGTATATTATCTCAATCTTTTTTTTTTTTTTTTTTTTTAAATTCAGGCTTAGAAAACTTAAGTCATTTGCTGGGTCGCCTGGGTGGCTCAGTTGGTTAAGAGTCGGACTCTTGATTTTGGCTCAGGTCATGATCTCATGGGTCCTGGGATTGAGCCCTGTGAAGGGAGTCTGCTTGAAGATTCTCTCCCTCCGGCCCTCCCTCACTTGTACACACATGTTCTTCCTTTCTCTAGTAGATAAATAAGTTGTTAAAAAAAAAAAAAAAGAAAGAAAAGAAAAGCAAGCTTAAGTCATTTGCTTAAATTCATTCAAGCATTTACTGACTGCCTCCTAGGGCCATTGTAGATTCAGCAGGAACGAGGACAGGTGTGGTCCCTGCTGTCCTGGAACTTACCGTATAGCTAGGGTCATGGAGTGACTTCAGGACCAGAGTCAAATTTGAACCCACTTCTGATTCTAAAGCCTTGCTTCTATGACCCTCCATAAGAAAGAGCTGACATTTACTGAATGCCTGTTCTGTGGCAGGAACGTTCCATGTTCTCATACTGACCCAGGTGGGAATTATGCTCATCAGCATTTTACAAATGAGGAAATATTACATGACTTGCCCAGTGGCCGTGCTGTTAAGGAATAGTCAAGTGCCTTATGTATTTGAAGCCCATGTTCTTCTTTCCATGGCATCATACTCTAGAGGTTTCCTAGGGTCAGAATGGATATGTACCAGCATCACCTCATTCTGTCCAAAAGTTACACCAATTACAATAGTGATAGATCATGAGACCAGAGAGATATCTCTGTGGTTGAGAATCCTCTGAGATCATCAGATTTAGCACTTTGCACATGTTGGTGAGACAGCTTTGTTGTTAGCATCATGGATTCAGAACCAAAGATCCAAGATGGAGGCTTTGCTTGCTCTTTCATGAGCTGCATGACTTTAAGCAAGTCCTTTAACCTTCCTAGGACTCCATGTCCTTGTTCATGAATTGTGACTAATGTGTATTGCATTGGTAGCTAAAGACGCAATAAGATAATTTGTATGAAAGTGCTTTGTACACCCTGAAGGAAAATCTAAGAATTATGTTCATCCTTGCAAAAATTCTTGCTTTTGAATCTGGTCCAAAACCTGGTATTTAAAGTCTTTTGTACTCTGGTTTCAAACTATCTTTCCAGTCTTGTCACTTTCCTTTCTTCTAGATGTAGACTTAAAAATCCCGATTAATTAAATAATAATAAAGAATTTAATGGAAAAAATCCCAATTAAAACTGGCTTAGGAAATAAAGGGATTGTGTTGATAAATGTAATAATTGATTGGTTAATGGCATACATAAGGATTACTTCAGCTTCAGCAGTACATTGGAGACCAGTTTGTCTGTCTGTCTAAAAGATGTCTTTCCTCTATCCTGGCTTCAGTCTTAGATTTTTCCCCCTCAGTGTCACAAGCTAGCTGCAGTAGCTCCTGCCTCCACATCCTCTTAACTTCAAATCCAGTGAAAAGAAGACTCTCAAAATTGAAATCTCACTAGATCTCTGCCACATTCAAATAGAAGTCCGGCACCTGATTCTCACTGGTTCAATGATAGGTATGTAAGCCGATTTACACCAATCACTTTTGCTCATGAGCTAGACGAGCTGATTAACTGAGACCAAGCAAGGCTCACCTTTGAAACTTAAGGTTGTCTGTCTCATATAACCTGTTTCCCATCTAATCAGATAACACCAGGGAGGGTTATTCTCAAAGTACAATATGTAGTATCATTATATACTAAAAGAAGAACCACAACTAGATGAATAGTTGTGGTTGTTGAGTGGTAAAAATAATAGATATCTCCCACATGGGCATTATAGTCAATAGAACTATTTATAGTGTCTGAAGCACATTCTGTAATTTCCTGCTAGTGAGCTTTTATGGTCCTGCTCTTTTCTTGATCTGGAACACTTCTCTCCCTCTTTGAAGCTCTATCAACCAATCCTCCATGGTCCTACAATTCCGATATTATCGCCTTAGTGTTGTCCTTTCTCTGAGCATAATGCTTCTCACAATTCTTCTATTCCTCCATTATTTTTTAAAGTTTTTTTTTAATTTATTTGACAGAGAGCACTAGTAGGCAGAGAGGCAGGCAGAGAGAGAGAGGGGGAAGCGGGCTCTCCGCCGAAGCAGAGAGCCTGATGCAGGACTCGATCCCAGGACCCCGGGATCACGACCTGAGCTGAAGGCAGTGGCTTAACCCACTGAGCCACCTGGCGCCCAAATTCCTCCATTATTTTTACATTATTTTAAATTCTTTATGTATTTGTCTTAATCCAACTAACCCTAAAATTTTATACTGAATTCCTTACTTAATGAAAAAGCCTCTGATAATCTGCAGAGGAAGGAATTACCATATTTAGAAATTCCAATCAGTTGTGAAGATGAATATTTTAATGAATTAAAATCTAAATCAGTAGAATCCAAATGAATGAGAATTCATTTTAGAAACCTATTATATTTTAACAGCAAAATTTATTTTCAGAGTAACTAAAGTTAGCCGGGCACATTTTCATTGCAATCCTTATTGAAAGATTGATCCTGAGTTGTCTTTGATGCTGCAGGATATCTCTGCAAGTCTGAAAGTGAATCACAAATATGAGAGGTAAATTTTGTCTTTCCCTCCGTAAAATCCTTGACATTTGTGCTGAGCCTATATCTCCAGAGTCAATCCAAATGCCTAGAATACAGATACTCCATAATGTTTGTTAAATGGAGGCATAAAGAAATACAAGCAATAACACTTGGGGAAAGCATGTGGCTACTCTTTTCAATATTTGGAAAGAAATCCCCAGGTGTCCATTTATTTTTCTATCTTTTTCCTAGTTTTGTTTAAAAAAAAAATTCTGGGGCGCCTGTGTGGCTCAGTGGGTTAAGCCTCTGCCTTCGGCTCAGGTGATGATCTCAGGGTCCTGGGATTGAGCCCCGCATCAGGCTCTCTGCTCAGCAGGGAGCTTGCTTACCCCTCTCTCTGCCTGTCTGCCTACTTGTTATTTCTCTCTCTGTCAAATAAATAAATCAATAAAATCTTTTAAAAAAATTCTGATAGAGGGTTTCGAGGCAAAGGCTGAAAAACTGGTAGAGCTAAAAGAACTATTCACTGTCAAGTGTGCCTGGCATTTAGCAGACATTTAAGTGGCATGGGAGTGGATATGGAGTAGGTGAACCTAAGTTTACTATGCATAGAATCATGGATTAGCTTATACAGTCAGGGTTCTGATGGCCCATTCAAAATGGACAAAGGAGGAATATTTAAAGAAGGGACTATTTACAAAGTATGGACATAGACACATTTTCATTGCAATTAGGTTCCCAGGGATGGTGATGTACTCCAGGACTAGCAACAGCAGTGAGTCATTACCACCTCTACACCATATGGGGCTTGTGAATGTGAATGACGCATTCACCTAAACCTGGAGAGGACCATCCGGCAGGAGCTGTACTCGTCAAACTCCGCCTCTGACAATTAGCACCCAACCTCTATTTCTTTCCACCCTTTGTTTTTCTGGCACTCTCTTTCATTGGCCCAACCCAGTAGGAAGCCAGAGGACAGAGAACCTGTTGATGCAGTCTGTACAGATGAGCCTCCCAGGAGAAAAACAGAGGGGATTTGCAAGAACAAGCAGAGAATATTGGTAGAGATCTTGGAGCTCTACTGGTCTCACAGTTATTTTTTTTTTTTCCAAATAGAAACCTTTCTTCTTTGTGTATTACACTTAAGAAAAAGCCTGATAGAAAGTAATGGAAATGATGTTATGGAAGGAGGATGGAGGGAGCCATTTGTTGGGTGTCCCCTTGCCCACTATGGCATACTCTTAGGCACTGCCACGCAAGCCCTTCTTCTCCGTAGACCATAGTTCTATGTAGTTCTAGTAGTTGAAGCTGTTTATTACAGATGAGAAAACAGAGATCTCCCAACTTTAGTAAGTAACGTGTTAAGTCTCCAAGTGACTTAGTGGCAGAGCTGTATACAAGAATTCAGGCCTCCTGGTCCCCAATTTCGTACTCAAGTATTATTCAGCCACTGAGGGTATGGTAAGGGTTTCTCAGAAATGTGAGGCTCTACCAGGCTGGTGAGGGAAGTCAGCACAAGTCAACATCAGAGTTAGAGAAATCTAGATTCCAGTTCTGCTGCTGGGACTTTCAGGACAAGTTGTGATTAAACCTCTCCTCCTTAGCTGCTTCATTAGTAAAATGGAAATAAAAAAACAATTTTTAGAGCTGTTGGGAAGATAAATGAGATAATGTTTATTAAGTGCTTGAATACTGTTTGGCGCTGGGACCTCATCAGTAACAACTGGTTGTTATTACTGGTAATTTCTTAAGTGTCTATGAAATCACATAAAGGTCTCGTTGGCAGGACTTGAGAAATGTCCAAGATCAGAATGCGCCCAACCATGAATTGGACGGAGAAGTTTAGTAATGGGCATTTGTAGGTTTTGCCTTCCTAGCATCCTTTCCCTTGGACAGCCTCTCCCTTGTTTTCAGCCCCTGTGCCTTGGACATGGCTGACCCAACCCCAGTAACTAGGCTCCTAGTTGTAACCCAGGCCTAAGCCAATCAGTGTAAATCCATCCTCTTCACCACAGGCATTAATCAAAGGGGGGGGGGGAACTCCCCAAGCTGTCAATTGAGAGTAAATGCAAAGACCTTTCCAAGTTACTGGAGTTGTTGGGAACACATATGAAGCCCAAAAGTGAAACCATTTCCAACAACTGTCATAGCCAAGAGATAGAGAATCCTAATGACATGATTTGAGCCCCAAGGCCAGAGGCTGGCTAACTTTTCTTAGAAATGACTACATAGTAAATATTTTAGGTTTTGCAGGCTCTCGGGTCTCTCTTGCAAGTACTCAATGCTGCCGTTGTAGTTTGAAAGCAGCCATAGAAAATATGTCTGAGAACAAGCCTGGCTGTATGTTAGTACAACTTTACTTACAGAAACAGACAATGGGCTATAGTTCACCAATTCCCGGCCAATGGCCAAGCCTAAAGTTGGACAACACTGGGGCTTCTCAGTTAGGTTTGCTACTAAATTCCCTTTTTGGCTTAGGCCAGTTTGAGTCAGATTTGTAGCAATCCAATGGAAAGAGTCCGGATAAAACTTCAATTTGATCAAATATGACCATAATTAACCTTGTACATCACAGATTGATTGCCTCATGGTAGAGAAATTAGTCATTTTTTCACTGAGAAGAAACTTCTGGGGGGAAAAATTCCCTTCCTAAGTCCATTCTGCTGTTGCTAGTGGCTTAGGGTCACATGCATGTCACTGCCTTCGAAGTTGAATTTTAACTAGTATTTATCTCCTTGTCACCAAAGAGGAACAAGTACCCCCTTGTGGCTTTACCTTAGAGCAAGCAGTCCACAAGAGACCAAAATCCTCCTCCACTCTAGGGGGTGTCTGTCCT
Organism: Mellivora capensis; assembly: GCA_004024625.1. Classification (NCBI taxonomy): domain Eukaryota; kingdom Metazoa; phylum Chordata; class Mammalia; order Carnivora; family Mustelidae; genus Mellivora; species Mellivora capensis. Next base: position 6,192 of record PISX010017784.1, on the reverse strand, counting down.
CCACAAATGCTAGTAACCCCACAGAAGGGTTCTTAGTCTGTGTGAAACAGAGGTGAGGTGGTATTGTGTGGCAGGGGAAAATTGGATCTTTAGAAAAGACCTAAATGTTCCTGTCAAGGAAATTCCTTGCATGTCCTAGGAAATGACTCTCCTATAAGGAGGATCTTACGTTCTTTGGACCAGGACTGCTTGTTCTGTCCTTTCTGACCAAGTTTCTTGCAGTTACTCAGACTTTGCTGGAATGAAGCTGACTTCTTGAAAGCTGAACTGCAGTCTTGATCCTCAAACATAAGGAAAGTTCCTCCAGCACATTACAGGTATTATGAATATCTACTTACCAAGTTCCAGTGTTTACTGAGCAACCTAATGTGTTAGGAGCAGAAACGTAATAGACCACACCTTTACCTGAAAACTGAAGGGATATCCCCAGTGTGGGATAGCTTCAAACACTGAATTGTACAGCACAAACTTGAAGTGCCATCCCCCTATAGAGAATGAGATGGTCTTAGGTAAGCGGGCTGCTATCACAAAATACCATAGACTGGGGGGCTTAATAAATCACACACATGAAATTCTCACCATTCTGGAGCCTGGGAAGTTCAAGACCAAGGCACCAGCAGATTTGATGTCTGATGAATGCTTGCTTCTTCATTCACAGATAACCATCTTCTTGCCATGTCCTCGCAGAGTTGGCCCTATGGCCCTTTCATAGGGGCACAAATTTCATTCATGAGGATTCCACTTATATGACCCAAACATCTCCCAAAGTCTTCACACCTTAATACCATTACACTGAGGGCTAGGATTTCAACATAGGGGATTTTATTTTATTTTATTTTATTTTATTTTATTTTATTTTATTTTATTTTTTTATGTATGTATTTGACAGAGACACAGCAAGAGAGGGAACACAAGCAGGGGGAGGGGGAGAGGGAGAAGCAGGCTTCCTGCTGAGCAGGCAGCCCAATGCCAGGACCCGGAGATCGTGACCTGAGCCGAAGGAAGATGCTTAATGACTGAGCCAGCCAGTTGCCCCTAACCTGGGTCCTCTTTCATTTGAAACTAAATTTCACTTATTTGGAAAGTTGAAAAATGAGGACCAGTGGTTCTTGAGCCAAACTACACAGGTCTTGCCGAGCTGGTGACGACACCTTGTGGAAAACCCGCAGGATCTTTTTATTCTCTGGTCTGTAGAGTAATTCCTCTGGTGTTCATGCAGCAGCTTCAGCAAACATGAACACTGGGCTACATCATTTCAAGAACTCTCGCAAAATGTTCTATTTTTTCAAATGTCTCGGTTTGTATAAGAGAAAGCACATTCGGAGGTAGGATTGTCATTCAGATTCTTCTTTGAAACAAATTTTCTTATAGAAAATTGAACTTCAGGGAGCAAAGATGTTAAACACACATTTGTAATGCTGAGCCCAGGGGAATAGAATCTTCTAGCACTGCACAGGCAGAGCATAAAAAAACTCCTACTTATGGGTAGAGAAGGTGAATTCTTTTCTTGTTATGAACGATGATGTTCCCTCCTGAGTTCTGCCTGAGTGACAGATGTAAGTGAACTCTGGGTGGGTGACACAGATGATGGGACCTCAGGGTGCATGGGGGTGACACTTCTATGTTACAGAAATAGAAAGGGCCCCTTGGAAAGCCTTTAAGATCTAAGTGATGTCACTGCCACTTAGTAAAATGTTTGTGTCACGTCAAACAAATGTAAGGGCGTCTCTGGGAAAGTCTATTTTATAGATTAAAAGTAAATCCTGTTGGGCAATTTACCCAAAGCCCCTAAACTCAAAGTCAGGAATGATTATTGTTTAATTTGCAGGGGTTATGTGGTCTACAGAATGCCCTATAAATGGGTCCTGCCCTCAGAATCCTGGACAGGGAGACTGGGGTCCTGAGAAGGGCTGTCATTAAATAGCTGTACAATCTAACGCAGTCCATGACAGGGTTTTTGGCTAAGATGGTGTTTAAGAAACTTTCAGTTGTGGGTGCCCTTCTATGGAGTATGTGTTTTCTCTTGGCCAGAGTTCTTATCCCTCCCTAGTAATTCTGTCTGAGCTGTGTGTAAGTTACCTGCCCGGCCTGGCCCCTGCTACCGTTTGAATTTTGGACACCAGCCAGAGTGGGCAATGGAGGGCTATCGGTAGGGTGGGCAGAGGAGAAGAGCCAACAAAGGATAGAAGAGAACTAGGAAGAGTGTGCTGAAAGCCAAGGTGTTCCAAGACCGAAGTGAAATTGGCATAGAAAGATCAAGTAGAATGAGAACAGAGATTAGCAATCAGGAATCCTGTGATAGGTGGGACCTAGACTTGGTTAGAATTGGGCTAATCGAGGCAAGGAATTGAACTCGTTCTAATAGCTAGTGGAGCTTTGACTAAAAACAAATCATGAATCAGACTTGGACTCAGACCTTCTCACTGATAGGCAGCAGTCAGCACCTGGCTTATGGTTTCTAGAACAAAGTAAGTTCTCATTGATGAATCTTAGCTACAATGTCATACTGACTCTGAGGCTGATGGAAGGACCTTAACTAAGGTCACTGGAGAATATAAAAGAGCTGCCAAGTAGAAAACAGGTTAATTTCTTAGCACAAGGAAGCAGAGGTCTTTTAGAAGCCACTAATGCATTTTACATGATTGCTTAATTTCAGGAAATCCTGACTCACTGCCCCTATAGAGTAAGTAGCAAAGGCTGGTCTCAATTTACAATCCTATAAACCAGCTTTGAGTAGAGCAGAGATTATTCTTGGCAGAAATATGTCTGTTCCGGGCCCATTTTAATTTGAAAATGTTTTGGTATGTGTATGTTTTATTTTCTTTGAGAAAAGGCTTTATTTGGGATGTTCTGGATATAGTTATGACTCCATGGGCTGGTAAGCCCTCCAGGCTTAACTTCTGAATGGAAAATGGGAAAATCATTATCAAATCTATATAATCAGACAAGTATGCCCTTGATAAACGGCCCAGGTGAAGTCTGACTAAAGAAAAAGGAGAAGTTAGAACTAGTCAGCTAAACCAGGGTACTGGTGTTGAGTAATACAAGAAACAATGCTACGAATGTCACTGAAAATTAAACCATGTTCTTATTTAATCTTCATGGTAGTGCAGAATGTTCACAGTAGCTATCCTTAACTCTATTTCACAGAGGAGAATAACATGAAAAATAATTAGATAATGTACCCAAATTCACAGATGAAGTTAGTGAAGATACAGGGTTAGACTCCAAATAGGATGATCAATGTAACTCTAGATCTGTCCTCCATCCACTATTTCTTCTTCTTTCCTCAGCAACTATTCCAAACCTTTTTAAACATATGCATTATGTATGTTGGTCTTCTTTCTCAAATCCTGATGAACACGCTTGGCCTCCTATGTCACTGAGAAAGCAGAGGTCCCTAAACTTTCCATATTGTCTTCCTACCATGTTGTCTACACTCTAGCTTGTTCTTCTCACTTGTCTTCTAGGCTTTCCCTTCTGGTTGAAGCCAAACCTCTCCACACGTTCTTTCTTTACCTCTCCTTCACAGGCATATTCCCCTCTGCTTATAAATGCACTCAGGTTTCTCTCACACTAAAATAGAACAAAACAAATCATCCTTGAAGCTCCAGTCCAATCTAGCTCTCTCTTGTCTCATTCAAGTTTCTTCCAAAATTCTTCCTCCTTCCCACCTCCCAATTTCTCAACTCCGTTCTTTCCTTACCTGCCTGGAAATCAGGTTGCTGACAGTATTTGGGGCTGAATCGTGTTCTGCCTTCCCAATTTATATGTTGAAGTCTTAATCCTCAGTACCTCAAGATGTCATAAGAGCATGGAAGAGACAAAAGTTCTTATGTACCCAGCAATTGAGAAAAATCAGCATGAGGCCAAATATTAAAAGAGAGGGCAGAGGGACCACTTTCATAAATGACTAGCACCAAGGAATGTGAGACTGAAGCAGATTTGTGGTTCAAGCCAAGGGAAGTCACAGGGAGGGCACACAAAAGTCAAAGACCAATGGGGGGAGAAAAAAAAAAGGGAGTAAGGAAATCTCCAGTTGTCTGTACTGTCTATTTTAATTTATAAATATATCAACATAAATAGAAATATAAAGTCTTTTTTTTCCCCATTGGATGTTCTTTCCTGCTTTGTTGAGGACTAGTTGACCACAGAGTTGAGGGTCCATTTCTGGGGTCTCTATTCTGTTTCATTGATCTGTGTGTCTGTTTTTGTGCCAGTACCATGCTGTCTTGATGACTACAGCTTTGTAATAGAGTTTGAAGTCTGGAATTGTGATGCCTCCAGTTTTGGTTTTCTTTTTCAACATTCCTCTGGCTAGTTGGGGTCTTTTCTGGCTCCATACAAATTTCAGAATTGTTTGTTCCAGCTCTGTGAAAAATACTGGTAGTATTTTGATAGGGATTGCATTGAATGTATAGATTGCTGTGGGTAGCATAGAAACTTTTAACAATATTTGTTTTTCCAGTCCATGAGCATGGAATATTTTTCCATTGCTTTGTGTCGTCCTCAATTTCTTTCAGAAGTGTTCTGTAGTTTTCAGAGTACAGAACTTTCACCTCTTTGGTTAAGCTTATTCCTAGGTATCTTATGGGTTTTGGTGCAATTGTAAACTGGGTTGATTCCTTGGTTTCTCTTTTATGCTGTTTCATTGTTAGAGTATAGAAAGACCACAGGCATCTGTGCATTGGTTTTATATCCTGCGACTTTGCTGAATTCCTGTATTAGTTCTAGCAATTTTTTGGTGGAGTCTTTTGGGTTTTCTACACAGAATATCATGTCTGTGAAGAGTGAAAGTTTGACTTCTTTGCTGATTTGGATGCATTTTACTTCTTTCTGTTGTCTGATTGCTGAGGCTAGGACTTCTATACTGAACAACAGTGGTGACAGTGGATGTCCCTGCCATGTTCCTCACCTTAGGAGAAAAACCTCTGTTTTTCCCTGTTGAGGATGATATTCACTGTGGGGTTTTTGTATATGGCTTTGATGATGTTGAGGTATTTTCCCTCTATTCCTACATTGTGAAGGATTTTTATCAAGAAAGGATGCTGTATTTTGTCAAATGCTTTTTCTGCATCTATCAAGAGGATCATATGGTTCTTCTCCTTTCTTATATTAATCTGATGTATCACATTGATTGCTTTCCGGATGTTGAACCAGCCCTGTAGCCCAGGTGTAAATCCCACTTGGTTGTGGTGAATAATCCTTTAATGTACTGTTGGATCCTGTTAGCTAGTATCTTACAGAGAATATTTGTGACTATGTTCATCAGGGATATTGGTCTGTAATTCTCCTTTTTAGTGGGGTTTTTGTCTGGTTTTGGGATCAAGGTAATGCTGGCCTCATAAAATGAGTTTGGAAGTTTCCCTTCTATTTCTGTTTTATTTTGGAATGGTTTCAGAAGAGTAAGTATTAATTCTTCTTTAAATGTTTGGTAGAGTTCCCCTGGGAAGGCATTGAGCCTTGGGCTCTGGTTTGTTGGGAGATTTTTGATTCCTGCTTCAATTTCTTTGCTAGTTATGGGTCTGTTCAGGTTTTCTATTTCCTCCTATTTCAGTTTTGGTAGTCTGTTTCTAGGAATTTATCCATTTCTTCCAGATTGCCTTAAGTTAGTTGGCATATAATTGCTCCTAATGTTCTTTTATAATTGTTTGTATTTCTTCGGGATTGGTTGTGATCTCTCCCTTTCTTTTTTTTTTTTTTTGTAGCTTGTTATATATTTTTTAATTTTTTAATTAACTTATTTTTTTATTTCATTTCTTTTCAGCGTAACAGAATTCATAGTTTACACCACACCCAGTGCTCCATGCAATGCGTGCCCTCCATAATACCCACCACCTGGCTCCCCCAACCTCCCACCCCCTGCCCCTTCAAAACCCTCAGGTTGTTTTTCAGAGTCCATAGTCTCTCATGGTTCATCTCCCCTCCAATTTCCCTCAACTCCCTTCTCCTTTCCATCTCCCCATGTCCTCCGTGTTATTTGTTATGCTCCGCAAATAAGTGAAACCATATGACAATTGACTCTCTGCTTGACTTGTTTCACTCAGCATAATCTCTTCCAGTCCCGTCCATGTTGCTACAAAAGATGGGTATTCATCCTTTCTGATGGAGGCATAATACTCCATAGTGTATATGAACCACATCTTCCTTATCCATTCGTCTGTTGAAGGGCATCTTGGTTCTTTCCACAGT
>PISX010017783.1:0-42444 GCA_004024625.1 Mellivora capensis | reverse complement strand
CCCCCCCCCCCCCCCCCCCCCCCCCCCCCCCCCCCACCCCCACCCCCGTGCTTAAATGTGTAACTTGCAGGGGTGCCTGGGTGGCTCATTTGGTTGAGCACTGGACTCTTGATTCCAGCTCAGGTCATGATCTCAGGGTCTGGGATGGAGCCCAGTGTTGCCCTGCTTGGGATTTTCCCTTTCCCTCTGCTCCTTCCCCTCTCTTTAAAAAAAAAAAAAAAAGTTTAACTTGTAGAATTTGTTTTTCTTTAAAAAGATATTTCAAAGGATTTGCTTTCATCCTTAAATAACGGAATGGTGGCAAATGCTTCTTAGATTTACTCAGTATCCTAACAATTAGAACTTTAAGGTCATCTTACCCACTTCACATATCTCCCCCCAAAAAAGTGTTTTCTGAGCACCTACTACATGCAAACATAGCACTTGGAAGAGGACGCCAAAGACATCTAAGTCTCCAAGGCACTGAGTGGCGACAATAAGAGACCAAATTGAAGTATTTATCAACAAGGTTTTCATTCACTAATTTCTTAGAAAATTTAAAGAAAACCCTTGCACAGTAGCACATTTGGGTCTCCAGAGTGCAACTTTCAGTTGCTAGTAGTTCAGACTTCAAAGTTAAGCTAAAGCTCTCTATCCAAACAATTGGCTTCCCATTCTTCTTTAATCTCTTTTTCACGTTTTCCATTTTGTTCACAAAACCCACATTCTCTCCCATAACAATGAATGATAGCACATCTTTAAAAAAAAAAAAAAAAAAAAAAAAAAAAGCTATTCCTCTTTCCCCAAAACCCAGCCCATACACAGTCGCCCTCTTCTTTCATGGGCACGTGTCCTTCCAAACTCAGCAGGACACCCCCTCACCTGAAAAAAAGTTTGGAGAGGACGCTGGCCTTCTCCAGAGGCGACCTCTGCATGGTCTCTGCGGGCGTCGGGGTCCCTGCCGGAGCAGGCTGGACTCTAGCTCCTAATGCCAAACGCCTTACTCCTCTGGCACAGGCTGCTCGCCCCTTTTTCTCTGACCTGCTGTGATGTCATTTGCTTCCAACCCCCCCCCCCCCCCCCCCCCCCCCCCCCCCCCCCCCCCCCCCCCCCCCCCCCCCCCCCCCCCCCCCCCCCCCCCCCCCCGCCCGCCTCCTACCCCACACACCTCCCCTTCCCTTTAGCTCCTTCCCCCGCCTCCACTGCCCAGGTTAAAAGCTGGGCGCTGCCTCGTCCAGCCCTCAATTTGCCCTAGCGACTTTCTCCACCCTCTGTGCACCCTGACCGTTCCTTCGCTCCCTGGCTGCCCGGCGTCTCCCTTTTCCCATTCTGACTCCCAGCTTCCTCCCTCATGTGCGTTCCTTCCAGGCCTGCGTCCCTACCGTGGAGCCCCCACCCAGCCTGCAGGTGGGGGACAGTCTCGGCCACTCTCTGGGTCCTGTCTCCGACGCTCAGCGGGAGCAAAACCAGCCCAGGGGCAGTCTCCTGGACCCTCCTCCGCGCCAGGTTGGGGGGCGGGGGGATGCGGGGCACGCAGCAGCCAAGTTCTAAGCCTTCTTCCTCTCGCTTTTTCCGAGAGCCTAGCCGGGCTCGCGTTCCGTTTTTGCAAGGTGCCTTCTGAAGAAGGAACGGAAATATGTCTCTGCTGTAACAAAATGCAGCCTTAGAGACCAGAAAAGTTCAGCGGCAGCATCTCCTGCGTTCACCTTAGCGCTTCCTTAGAGTGTCGGAGGGAAGAACCAAGCCTTGTTAGCTTCAGGCTTAGGTGAGCTGAGTGCTGCTCAAACCCTTGGGAGACGCACCCGTGGGGGGAATCCTATAAGGAGGTAATCGGCTTGTCCTGTACACGCTCAGGATTTGTTCATTGTCTTAAATTTTCAGCCCGGCTTGAGTTCTGAAGGAAGGCTTTAGTGTGCGTTAGCGACTAAGATGACAAATCGACAGTGTGTAAACTAACCCGCCCTCCTATAGATTTCCTAGTCTCGGCCAGAAAAACATCTTGATTAATACACCGAAAGGAATCCGGTCTTTGAAGGGAAGGTAGCGTGTTAACCCCAACCCTGAATCCTGTTGTGTAAAAACAAGGGTACATTGAATTTAAATTGAAATATTCAAATGAAAGTAACAATTTTGGTCTGATAACTGCCTACAACTAAGGAAATTACAAGTAAGGAAAGGGTGATTATTTGTGAATTACCATATTGTTGATTTGTGGTCACCCAAATACAGTACAAATAAAACGTGCATTTCACAGTAATAGGAATACACATTTAAATAAACATATTCAGCAAGTTTTTATAGCTTCACTTTCAATTTCAATGCTATCTTTTTTTCCATCTTAATCTAGGTTGTATAAACATTTAAATTCCATTATGCTAAACTTTAACAGTAGAGAAAATAGAGCAAAGATATAAACTAAAATGCATGGAGTGAGATACCAAGAAAGAACTTCAGCATTTCTAATTCATGATCCTTGCTTCAAATCATGTACCCGTTTTCCTCTCTGGTTTGACATACAAATCAAGGTTCTTTCACTCAGTCTTCATTATTGACTTTTCCCAGGTATGTGATTGAACTCACTCCAGCTACTTCCCCACCCCCACTCTATTGTTTGCTTTATAACTGCTAGTGTGACCCATCAAATATAGTACACACATTTTGAAATGAATTAGCAATCAGTTCCTCTTTGTTACCAAAGAGCAAATGATAATAAAGGGATTAACAATTATGTCCAAAGAACACAGAAGCTGACCAAGTGGTATGGTTTGAAAAGACCCCAAGTATGTTAATCCATCACCTTCCTCTGGAAAGAATAAATAAAACAGTGACTGTTTCTTGAGTTCTTACTATTTGCCAGGCATCAACCCATGTAAACCTTATAACAACCATATAAACAGGTGTTATTTCCCCCAATTTTCGGTTAAGGAAACAGATAAGAGCACTTAGGTAAATGTCTGTAATGGTAGAGCTAAGATTCAAACCTGGTCTAATTCCAAACCAGGACTCCTACCAGTGTATAACATTGGTTCTAATCAAATCATCCCACCTATAGTGATATATACTATAACTTACACACCAACCCAGTTTTTCTCCTCATATTGGTTTCATGAAATCATAACTGCTAGACCTGCTCAGGACTGAGATAAGAAAGCAAAAATCTACAAACCAAGTAGCTACTGAAGCTTTATACTTTTAATAAAAGACATTTAATTATGATATTCTATTTTAAGCATGTACACATGCATGCATATAGGAAGACCCCAGATTTCTATCATAAAAGATTTGTTCTGGACATAAGTAGGATGTCACTATTATTCAGAACATTAACACTGTTAGCAGATATGAACAAATGAACTAAGACATGATACTCTAAATTTGCATCTAGGTACATACCTACTGAGGGAATGCAGGCTTATGCTCCAGGAAAGTGCTCAAACGTGGCTGAAGGTCATGACTGAAATCCTAAATGTGGCTTTGAGATGTCAGGAATAGGAAATAAATCAATGGCCAGGATGAGAATGGAAAGAGGTAGTAAGAAACTGTGATGCTCTTCCCTCCAAGCTGCCTAAATATCAACTCATAAAATTATATTATAATAGCTTGTATTTGTTAAGCACTTACTGTATATATGCCAACTGCTGTGTCAAATACATGACATGCTTTGCCTTTTTTAATCTTTATAACACTCTCATGGGATAGGTATCTTCTTCATTATCCACACATTACAGGTGAAGAAACTAAGGTACAAAAAGGCTAGCAATTTCCCAAGCAAGTTCCACAGTATATAACAGAGAAAACAGCCTTGAACCGAAACATTCTGTTGCCAGAGCCAAGCTTTTACCCACTACACATACCTCCCTGACAGAATTTCCTATTGTTGTAAGCAGAACTGATATTCAATTTAGAAGATTAGGGGACTAGGGGTGCCTGCCTGGTTGGCCAGTTGGTTACATGGTGGCATGCAACTCTTGATCTTCGGGGTTCCAAGTTCAAGGCCCATATTGGGTACGGAGATTACTTAAAAAATCTTATAAAGATTAGGTGGCCATTTGTATAGCATTTTTTTATTGTGGTAAAATGCATATACATAACATCAATTTACCATCTAAAACCATTTTTTAAATGTACAGTTCAGTGGTAATACCCTCACATTTTTGTGCAACCATCGCTACCATCCATCCCTACAACCCTTTTTATCTTGAAAAACTGAAACACTATACCCGTTACACAGTAACTCCCCATTCTCCCTTCCCCCCAACCCCTGGCAACCACATTATACTTTCTTATCTTTATGATTTTGACTTCTCTAAGAACCCTCATAGAAGTAGAATCAGACAGTATTTGTCATTCTGTGACTGGTTTATTTCACTTAGCATAATATCCTCGGGATTTATTCGTTGTAGCATATTGTGGGATATCTTTCCTTGTTCAGGCTAAATATTCCATTGTATGTCTATATCACATTTTGCTTATCAATTCATCCACTGGTGGACACTTGGGTTTTAGCTCTCCTAACACTGCTATGAACAGTGGTGTACAAATTGTGTGGCATCATTTTAAAGGTATGTTAAAAGGAAGCAAGAAGAGGGGTGCCTGGCTGGCTCAGTAGAAGGAGCATGTCACTCTTGATCTCACGGTTGTGAGTTTGAGCCCCAGGCTGGGTATGGAAATTACTTTTAAAAAATGAGTTAATAAGGGATACCTACTAGGTGGCTCAGCTGGTTAAGCATCTACCTTCTGCTCAGGCTCAGGTCATGAACCCTGGAACTGGTGATCAAGCCCTCTTGTTGTGCTCCTGGCTCAGCCAGGAGTCTGCTTTTCCCTCTCCTTCTGCCCCTCTCCCTCCCCCAGCCCCACCCCCACTTGTGCTCTCTCCCTAATAAATAAATTAAATATTTATAAATTAATTAATTTAAAAAGATGAAAAAAAGGAAGCCAACATTTATTTAGTACCTACTATGTGTTCAGCAATGTGTCATATGTTTCTTACAAATGATCTCAATATATGAAAGCTTATGAGATAACCTTCCTGTCATAGGTTACTCTGCCAGATGATGGCTCAAGTCCCATCATTAGATATCACCAGAGCAAAACTTCACTATACTTTACTTATCCATTAGGTTCCATTTCATTTGAGAGTGTTCCTCAGATTCTTTCCTGAGAATGGGCTTTAATTGTGATAAGTAGGTAGTGGCCATGAGTGCGCTGAAAACAGGCCAAGTAAAACGAGAAAGGGAGAAGTCGCCCCCATCAGGAAGAAAAGCTCATAAAAAAAGAGAAAGGCAAGGCCTTGTTAGCTTCACGTTCATAGGCTAGTTCTGCTTATAAACTCATCTAAGAGGGAAGGGCAAGGGCAGCCAAGGCTCTTCAGTGTGCTGCAATGATGACCAAGCATATGTAAAGACACATTATATAGGCTTACAAAGATGTTTCAGACCCCGATAGAGGTTCCTGGCACATTAGGAGGCCAGATGATCATTTACTTTTACTGCTTTCACCACTACGTTTGATCTGACAATTATATATGTTTATAGATACACATAACATACTTTTATTTATATATACACACTTACCCCTTTTGCCCCACAACCTCCTTGGAGACAGGAACTGTGTCTTCTGTTTTCTTTTTACTCATCTTTTGTTTAGTTATACAGCCTATGCAATCAAATAACAATTTTCTCTTGGACTTACTAACCTAAGTTGAAATATTATCCTCAAGGGGAAATCTGAAGATGGTCAATATGGCAGAATCTCCACTCTTCAAAGCTCAGACTCTACCAGGGATCATCAAAATTCTCTGAAGATGGTAGCACAGCATAATTGAAAGAGCTTGGGCTTTGAGAAAATAGCTAAATTTTTAATCCTGGCACCACTACTTACTTGGCTGTATGGTCACATTTCCCGTGTCAGTTCTCTTCCCTGAAAATGAGGTTAACCATACCTACCTCATGCACAGCACAGTGAATCCAGACAACAATATTGTACTATAATCACCAAACTTGCTAAGAGACTAGAATGTAATAGTCCAACTACTAGAAAGAATAATTAGGTAAGGTGAGAGAGGCGCTAATTATCGCGACAGTGGCACTCATCTTACAATATGAGTGTGTCATTAATATTTCGTACTCCTTACATTTACACAATGTTACATGTCAAATATATTTTAATAACAAAAATAATAAAAATACCCACCTCACCAGGTTGTTGAATGGATTAAGTCAGGTTCTTTCTACCTTGGCACTAGACATTGGGGGCTAGGTAATTCACTGATGTGGTGAACTGTCCTGTGCAGTATAGAATGTTTAGCAGCAGCTCTAACTTCTACCCACCGAACACCAGTAGAACTAGCCTCCCACCACCACCCAAGTTGTGAAAACCAAAACTGTCTCCAGAGATTGCCAAATCCCCTGGAAGGTGGCAAGGGCAAAATTGCTCTTGGTTGAGAATCACTGGATGAAATTACTTAAATATGATGCATTTAACAGACATAAAGTGTTTCAAACTGAATAAGTACACAATGAATTTTAGAAATTGTTGTTATATATCACTGGTGATAAATCAGAAATCAGTATAGCATTGCAAAAGAAAATGCTACAGAAAACTGAACTCCCTAAGGCTATCGGAATTCTCAGGAACATTGGATTCTCTCATTCCCTCTGAAGTTATTTGCTTGTATTTAGAATAGATGAAAAGGGGGAAATTTAGGTGCTTTCCCAACTATATGGTAATTTACATTTAGAGGCAGAACTAGATTTTTGTATGGTGAAAGTCCTCACTCCTTTGCACTGAAATGACATTTGAAACCTTTGTTTTTCAGTTCCTTAAATTTTCAGCTCATCACCAGTGTTATATTGTTAACTACTGTGTCCAGATAGAATTTGGCATCCTGATGGGCCTTCTGTAAATTAAAGGCACTTCCTCATAAAGGAAATCTTAAAGATCCTCAATCTGTACAAAATGAGAACTTATTAGTGCTATTAATAAACTGGAACAATTATGAACAATATTTTCAGTGATACAGCTTTGTCATGAGTATAAAAGCTAATAATTCTGGGGTTTTCTAAAACTGCTGTTGATGAAATGTTTCATATTTATGCTGGTTTTCTTTTCACTTTCCTGCTGAAGCTTTTTTAGAAACAAGAGAATTTATGACACCAGATTAAATTTTCACTAGTGATATCAAGCTGAAAGCCAGATGCAATCTACAGCATTGAAACTGTGGTCTTATATATATAGATTCTAGGAATAAAAGTGATAGTTTATTTCTTCAGGTGAATTCTATACTAACTTATATGCTACATAAAAGAGTCACATTTGGAAAGGCATTGGAGTACAGCAGGTAGTTATAACTATTTTCCCCCAAGTAGATAATTTATAATAACAACATGTAAATAAAGAAATATGTGAAATAAATAATAAGAGAGACTCAGTGGGGGAGACTGTTAATGCACCTAGGAACTAAAAGTCATTATGAATGTCTTGACCCTCAAACCCCAACATGTTGTATTATTCCTGTTGTCTGATATTTGGTAGAAGTTATTGCTCAAGTTCACCTGGAAATAAAAGCCATCCTCCCTTCAATCCAATTTGGAAGAGTTGTCCCTGAAAGCTTGGAGAATTGTCACTGACTGATATCACAGATGGCATTTATAGCTATAATTTTTTTTCAGAATCATTTGTTTCATGGTCATTTCTTGTACCGATGAACATCAAGGATACAACAGGAAGTCAATTATTCAAGGGAGTTCTTGTTCAGCCTGGGAAACTATAACTTGAAAACTCCCAGGTTCTGCTTTGCTTTAACTTACCCTACATAGACAGAGTCTGTGAGATCTTATTCTTTTAGGACACTATGCTGGTCATTTATTGATCTTCAAGTTCAATACAATGGGTGAAACTATGGTGATGAATCCATATGATCAGAAGGACAACCAATTCCTGGTTCTGTGACTACAGCTCATTGGCCTCTACTGCCCACATCTCCACATCTCCCAGAGTGACTGGAATGTCTTCATTTCAAAGGCTGTTAAGAGGCAGCAATGATGGAACTATGGCAAAAGACTTTGTAATTCTTATTTACATGTGCAAAAAGTTATAGGTAAAGATAGGTATGAAAACTGTCTAAATCATTTTTGGAACAAAGCATATCATGCTAACTAAAGAAAATCAAATTGATGAATATGTGTCATAGCTTTCCTCTAAACAAATGTGACTGTCACAAGGTTTTACCTAAAAATATAAAAATGGTAATTTTTTATGATAGCAAATTAAGCTTAGCATGATCTTGTTTTTGCAAGAAAAAAATACAGGTTTTATATACCAGCTTGTTGCATAAATTGTATTGCATACCTCAGAAAAAGTTGGCATATTTGGTTATCACTCTCATTCCATTTCACAGAAGAAGAAATGGAGATACAGAAGCTTAAATGCCAAGCATCAGTTCAAGAAATAGAGCCAGAATTTGAATGAAGCTCCAAAGCTGGGTACTTAATCACCACGCTGGGTGTATAACTGGGCCATATAGGATTGTTTTAAGAGGAGCTGCCTTTTACAGTTTTCCCATTTGCTTCTCTGTTTAGCTGAAAATAGGTATTTATCACAAAGGAGTTTCTGTTTTGTTTTTTTCTTTTTTTTTCTTCTTTTCTTCAGAATCCACTAAGACAACTATTCGTTATAGGAATGTAAAGTAGGTAGGAATCCACAGGGAGGGAAGGACTGAAAAAAAACTTTTCTTCTTCTTTTCTTTTGAGATTCAACATAGTTAGAAATTATTTCATGAGTGGAGATGATCCTGACTGAATTGTTCAAATATGCATGCCAAGGGTGCCCAAAGAAGACATGACACAGTTTAATGCCAATGCTTACTGCTTGGTGGGAGATAGGCCACTTAGCCGAGGAAACTGGAAGTTTCCCTTTACGTACCCAGCATGGGATGCTGGGTAGGCCTTCAAAACTGCTGAAGAAACTTCAGAAGTCCAACTTATGAAAAAATTTCCAGGCTTCTTGCTAACTTTAACATTTAAAAGTTAAAAAGCCATGTGACCTTACTTGTATCCCAAAAAGTAGGTGAAAAGAGACATACAAGTTGCATTTTTATGTTGGCATGAGCTTGGAGGGACAGATGTCATAATCATTTCATGCCATAAATTTCTAAACATTTCAAGTATTTCTGCAGAACAAGCAAAAGGAATGCATACTGAGAAATAAAGTGGCTTTCTGACTCCATTCCACAAACGTTTTTGGAAAGCCTATAGTGTTCCAGCTTTTTGCCAGGAAAGGGGGGAAATGAACAAGACAGAATTCTGTTACAACTTTCAAAGGGCTTCTTGGATCTTAAGTTGCTACTCAAACTGACAAAGCAAGGCATTAGTTGTCTGAGCCCAGAGGAAATGACCAGCATCAATGTTTCTTTCATTTATTCTGGATTCTTGTTGGCCCTGCAAAATCTACAGTAACTCCCTAAATCTCTTTCATCTCCCTTTCTTTTACCCCCAGCGGCAGGCCTGCATTCTTTCCCCATTCCTGGTTTGGGGACTGAAAACAAAATCATCTCAGAGATCATTACATCTAGTCACAAAGATACCCTGTGAGGAGTAGAAGAAAAATCCTTGCTTCAAGTAACTTTAAACATTTGACCCATAATCTGCTCCCACCACCGGTAGTTCATTAGAAGATAATATTCTGATAAATCCTAGGAGTTGTATGTAACTCTTTACATATCTGTGTAAGTGCACAGTACAACACATTTTATTTTTTGCATGTTAGGAGCATTCATTTTTAAAACACAAACATATAAAATAAAACACAATTTTTAAAATTCTATCTTGGTAATTTCTTCCTTAAGACAAACAAACACTAAAAGCCTCCAAAATGGGAATGTCCCAGTCCTCTGTTTCTCCAGAATACTGTGCAAACTCCTCACTCCTCTCAGAAGCCTGTGAGGAGCAGTAATGGGTTCTCACACACCTGTCAATGCCAACATCGATCCCCCAAAGTAAAACAGGAGCTCCATTCCTCACGCCCCTCCGGGCCCACAGGGTACTCGTCTTATTAACTGTCAGACAACCTGCATGCCCTCAAAACTACTAGGGAACAGAAACCTTGAACATTTCTGCACCTGCTAGTGCTTGGCACTGTGGGAACCCGGCAACTGACAGCTCCCTGGAGGACAGCCAGGTTGGGTGGAACACACAGTCCCACGCTGCAGGCTCCTTGCCAGGCTCCAAGCCAGCCCCCAGCTGCAAATGTGCTGTTGTCGCTTTGAAGACCCACTTTGGTTATGATTCTACTTGTCTTTAGGAATTATTTTTGTTAATACCTATTAAATAATAAAGCCAATGAGTCTTGGAAACAATCGGGTAGGGAAGACCAGCCTATTTGATGATTAACGTTATATCTTGTTTGCTTTCAAGAAAGTGAGGATTAAAAAAAAATTGCAAAGTAAATTTAAAGATCTGAGAGAAAGTGTAGACCTCTATTCAATCTCCTGAATGGATGCTCACACAAACCTGAACCAATCTGAGACCTGTAACAATCTGAATAATTCAGGAAAAATGGACTATTTTCTGGAATCTGTTTCTATGTTCACTCAGACTTAATTGTAAAATATACTTTCATTTGACTGTGTAAGAGAACAAACCTTAGATTATCTCATTTTAAAATTTATTTTCTATCAGATAGCATGGCACAGGGAATCAGAGCTCTTCCACTGGAAGCTGAGATTTCTTCATTTGTAATATGGAGGAAACAAGAGTTTCCATTACATAGGGTTGTTATGAGAATTAAATGAGTTCCTATAAGGAAAAAAAATTAATGCATTGCCTGACATAGAATAAGTGCTCAATAATACTGTGTGTGTCTGTGTGTCTGTGTGTGTGTTTCAAACATCACACCCTCACATTAGTAATTTACTGAAAGCTAAACTTGTCCTTCCATGATTTTTTATTACAAGAAAGAAGAAAACAGGGAATTGAGGGAAATTGGAGGGGGAGATGAACCATGAGAGACTATGGACTCTGAAAAACAACCTGAGGGTTCTGAAGGGGCAGGGGGTGGGAGGTTGGGGGAGCCAGGTGGTGGGTATTATGGAGGGCACGCATTGCATGGACCACTGGATGTGGTGCAAAAACTATGAATTCTGTTATGCTGAGAAGAAATGAAATAAATAAATAAATAATTTTATATATATATATATATATATATATATATGAATAAACAAATAAATAAAAAGAAGGAAACATGTATGGAATAATTCTTTATGACTTTTTAAATGCACATCTCCTCAACCAGTTTTAGTTTTTGTTTATTTAGTCCTTCAAAAAAAAAAAAGGAAAATAAAACTCAACAATAAGGAAATAACCCAATTTAAAAAATAAACCAAACACCTGAACAGATACTACACCAAAGAAGATATACAGATAGGCAATAAGCCTATGAGAAGATGCTCATCTTCATTTGTCATCAGGGAATTGTAAATGAAAACAACCATAAGATACCACTGCTCACCCTTTAGAATGGCTAAAATCTAAAAAAACTGACAATTCCAGTCACTGGGGAGGATTGCTGGTGGGAATGCAAAATGGCATAGCTACTTTGGAATGCAGTTTGGCAGTGTCTTACGAAGTTAAATATAGTCTTACTATATAATCTAGTAATCACATTTTGAGATATTTACCCAACTGATTAGAGAACTTCAGTCTACACAAAAATCTCCATGCAAATGTTTATAGTTTTATACACCATTGCCAAAACCTGTAAGTAAACAAGGTATACTTCCATCAGTGAATAGATAAACTGTGGTACATCTACAAAATGGAATACTGCTCAGTAATGAAAAGGAACAAACAGGGACGCCTGGGTGGCTCATTTGGTTAAGCGGCTGCCTTCCGCTCAGGTCATGATCCCAGCGTCCTGGGATTGAGTCCCACATTGGGCTCCTTGCTCAGCAGGAAGCCTGCTTCTCCCTCTGTCTCTGCCTGCCACTCTGTCTGCCTGTGCTCACTCTCTCTGACAAATAAATAAATAAAATCTTTTTTAAAAAAAGAAAGAAAGAAAAGGAACAATTTTTTTAAAAAGATTTATTTATTTATTTTAGAGAGAGAGAGCATGCAGAAGCAGGGAGAGGAGCAGAGGGAAGGAGAGAGAGAAAGTCTCCAGCAGACTCCCCGCTGAATGCGAAGCCTCACAATGTCCGATCTCAGTGAGTTCATGACCTGAGCCAGAATTAAGAGTCAGATGCTCAACAGACTGAGTCACCCAGGCACTCCAAAAAGGAATGAACTATTAAGCTAAGAAAAGACATGAATGAACATAAATGCATATTGCTAATGAAAAGCCTACATACTGTATGATTTCAATTACACATCTCTTGGAAAAAGCACAGCTATATAGAGATGGTAACAAATCAACAGTTGCCAGGAGTTTGGGATGAGGAAGGGAAGGGTTAAATAGTGTGAAAATTAATAAAATGAAACTTCACTTAAAATGGAGCTGGTGATCAGGGGACTCTCATGCCCTAACACTCCTCCTTAACTGCAGATATAAACAGAAAGGCACCTAACCTGCATTCCTCACAGAAAGAAGTCTATACCCCATCAGGAAGAAGAAATATTTTCTCCTTGTCCAGCAACAGACCAGCCAATGAGAGACTATCAAAACACAGACAATGAAAAGCCACTAAACTTAGAACTCCCAGTTTACTCCAATGGGCTTTTTGTTTATAACAGCCCCTCCCAACCAACCCCTGTTCCTCCCCAACCCCCAGCCTTTCCTCTATAAAAGAGGGCTCCAGACTTGCTTATTGTTTTTCCATAGCCTATATGTCCTGAGTTGCAATTCTCTATTATTCCTGGATGAACCCTTTTTACTGGTAAAATAACTGACAGTTTTATTTTTTAAGGTTAACAATAGGTAAAGCACAAGGAATATTTTTAGGACAGTGAAACTATTCAGTATATGAATTTTTTAAAAATCATTTAGGAGATGGGGGTGGGGAGGAATTCCAGGATGGAATGCAGAATGTGACAAGAGAAATCTAAGTGTATTATGAATATATGAAACAATGTCACTGGAAGGAGTGGGAGGAAAAGGATGTGTGCTAAGTAACTTTGGAAATGCTAACAGTAGAAGGGCCAACACAAAGCACACCTCTGGCTGATGAAATTGTATCCCACAGGGTACCGATGAGTAATTCTGAAAACACCATGCACGTATAATGGAAATGAAAAATTAAATAAACAGATAGTGGATGATGGAAATCAGGTTTCCCACTGTTTGAATGGGAAGTTACAGATAAGCAAGGGGAGGAGGTTAGAATGATCCGTGTGATAATGAATTAGAATTAGAAACAGCTACAAACTCACATTTAGCTTAATATAGATGTTTACATACAGAAATATTTATAGATGTGTGTATGCACAAAATGAGTATACATGCATATATTTTCTTGCTCTGTCAGCTCAGTAGCAATCAACACACCCTAGCACCCAGATCTTGATTTGTAATACTATTCCTTAATAAGAGAAACCAGAATTCCTTTTAGGACCAAGGCAGGAAATGCACAAGATGAGTGTGAAGCAACCTGTAGTGCTAGGAAGTGCTTTAAAAAAACCAGCAAACAAACAGTAACAACAAAAATCACAATGATGTGTATTTTAAAGGGACACAAGAGTCAGGTGTAAAAGCCTCCCCCCCATGGTAAAAGCTAGAACAATCTTCCAATGAAATAATTATAAAAACCAATTGAATTATAACCCAACGATAAAATAAATGTCCACAAGTCCATGCTAACATAAATAAATAATTGAATAAATTAACAGGGGAGAATGGACAAATTTCCTATACAGAAGAATTCCAGGTAATTTATGAAGATACTACACTCGCAAGGAAGTGGACCTCAACTCTTTACTCCTTTTAAGTGTGGACGGTACATGATGACTTCTTTCAAAGAAGTATTTGAGGGGAGAGAGAGTAACTTTACTATGAAGGAACCTGACAAACACTATCTCAGATGATCAAGATCAACATCAACAGTGATAGGTCATGTTGATAGTACGTACCCTTGATATTATGGGATGAAAATGGTACTTAACCTTTATGGTCCTCCTCCCAAAAAATCCATAACCCTAGTTTAATCATAGGAAAAAAACAAAAAACAAAAATCCCAAACTCTGAAAGTCATCAAAAGTAAGGAAAATCTGAGAAGCTGTAACAGCCAAGAGGAGCCTAAAGAGACAAGAGAAGTAAATCTAGTGTGTTATCCTGGATGGGAACTTGGAGCAGAAAAAGATCATTAGGTAAAAACTGGGAAAATCTGAATAAAGTATGGACTTTAGTTAATAATAATGTATCTATATTTGTTCATTAATTTTGACAAATGTACCATACTTATGTGGGATGTTAATAATATTAAAAATTGAGTGTGGGGTATACAGGACTTCTCTGTAGTACCCTCATAATTTTTCCATAAATTTAAAACTTTGTTTTTTAAGAGTTTATTTATTTATTCGACAGAGAGAGAGGGAATACAAGCAGGGAGAGTGGGAGAGGGAGAAGCAGGCTTCCCACTGAGCAGGGAGCCCGATGCAGGGTTCAATCCCAAGACCCTGGGATCATGATCTGAGCCAAAGGCAGACGCTTAATGACTGAGCCACCCAGGCGCCCCTAAAACTGTTTTGATATAAAAATTAAAATTTGTATTTAAAAGCTAAGGAAAATGTTTTTTATGTGGCACGTTTTCCATGTAACAACAAATTATTAACAATTTGAACATTAGTAATATTTAATAGGGACACCTGGGTGGCTTGGTCAGTTAAGTGCCCAAGTTTTGGTTTTGGCTCAATCATAATCTCACAGGTCCTGAGATCGAGCCCCACTTCAGGCTTCGTGCTCAATGGGGAGTCTGCTTGAAGATTCTCTCCCTCTGCCCCTCCCCCACTTGCACTCACTTGCTCTTTCTCTCTCTAAAATAAGTAAATGAATCTTTAAGAAAATAATATTAATAATAATATCTCAAGCCCAGTCAGATCCTCTTATCTCATATTTAGCATTTTCAAAGTTAATACTCTTCACATTTATAATTCTCAATTAATTATTTCTTTTGAAGGGGTGACAATAGGATCTGGGTCTTAGAACATAAAACCTCATAGGTCTGGAAAATTGGCTTCAAATTTAGTTCCTCTTTGACCTTAAAAAAACTTCCCATCCCCAGTGGGAAATAATTCACGTAAAAAATAAGAGTCAATGAATACTTCTTTAAAATAAATCAAAACTAAACAAAACCCTACTAAATTTCTTGATCCCACGAAAGTTCACAAGAAAAATAAAATCCTCATGTTCCCTTGTCAACTTAGGACCATCAAACTGGTCTGCAATTATTCAATAATCTATAGCTACTATTAAGAAGATGGAATTCATCAATCATGCGAAAGTTTCAAGGTAATATTACCTTTGAATATTTTACTTAAATAATTGTATTCAATCTGTGTAATTCTCTTTCCACCTTTCCACTCACTCTGGTCTCTCATTCCTATACTATAGTTACTGGTACTGATTTTTAGCTTTATTTTTATTTTTGTAAAGAGTTTACTTATTTATTTGTCAGAGAGAGAAAGCACAAGCAGGGAGAGCAGAGTCAGAGGGGGAAGCAGGCTCCCTGCTGAGCAAGGAGCCTGATGTGAGACTCCCAGGACCCTGAGATCATGACCTGAGCCGAATGCAGATGCTTAACCAACTAAGCCATCTAGGTGTCCCTGATTTTCATCTTTAAATGTTTACATGGATCACTATGAATTGACAAAGAGCTGTCACATTTACCTCAAAAAATGTATTCTGGAAATAGTTGTTCAGCCATAGGTTTGACATCTCCGTTGAAAAATGTGTAGTAACACCTACACATTTTAAATACTGTTTTATTTTTTATTTTATTGTTTAAAATACTGTTTTAAAAGCACAGTATTTTTCTTTGTGGAACCACTAATATTAGAAGACACTGAGGCACATGCATCTTTGTTCCTCCCTTGATTGTACCTGGCTTGTTTTCCAATCTGAATCAAACCACCTGTACACCCAGGATTAACTAAATGCAGGGATTTAGTATGGAGTCTCTAAAGTGCTATACCTTTTATGTGTTTTCCTCATTTAACTCTCTCAGTATTATTATAATATAATTATGATTATAAGATAATTATTATTATACCATTTTACTCTTGAAGAAAAGAAGTTTCAAAAGAATCTTTAACATACTTATCATCGAGTACAGGTTGTCCTGGATTAGATCTAGCCAATCCCAAAACCATTCTCCTTCACTACATTGTTGTGGGGTAAAATGTCATTCAGTGAAGCAAAATCATTGAGAATAGGAAGTTGTATTAATTTCCATTATATTTTTAACAAGAGATCTAACTGAGAAAAGAATTTTTAAGTTTTTACTGTGTAATACCAGTGAAATAATTTAAACTAGAAAATTCAACTGGCCCAACATCACACAGATTTTTGGCATTTAGCAAAAAAGAATTCTGTATGATTGTTCCCTCGAGTCCCAAGAAGTCCATGCTACAGAACAAAGGGGAAGTAAAGAGAATTAAGGAAAATACCCTCTTCTTACACTTCCTGGTTGATGGGGCATCTCCTATCCAGAAATTTGGGCCAGAGCTCAAACCAGTGTTGTAGGATACGTGAATGACAGAAAAGGTAAATCCTGAATTATGTGTATAGAGAATAATGGCAGTTTTTTGCACTTTAGCATGGAATTCCATGTTATCTATATATAAGGACATGGACAGGGTTTTGTTTTGTAACATCGCACAGAAATATTTAAGTTTACAGTTTTTTAAAATAAGAAATTTAAAATTCTTTTTATAATCTTTGGAATGGTTGAGATTGCCTTGCATATTTCACAGCTATATAATTAAGAGTTTTGCACACATACAGATACATAATTTCAAATACCTGTTAGCCATATGTATGTACTTTCTACTTAACTAGAAAGTGTCATTAAGTCATTATGAGAACCACTCGGGCATATTTCTGCATATGCAAACTGTTGTTTGTCCTCAGGTTTTATAAAACTATCTTCATTTTTTTTCTGTAAAATTCTACATTGATAACATTTGCATATTAATAGTTTTCTTAACTTACTTTACTTACTTTAAACATTTTCATGTGCTACACTTAAACATAAATTGTAGGTTAACAAAATGCCTTTTAAAAAAAAAAAAAGATTTTATTTCTTTGATAGAGGGGAGAGAGAGAGAGAGCACACAAGCAAGGGAGTGGCAGGAAGAGGGAGAAGCAGCCTCCCCACTGAGCAGGGAGCCCAATGCAGGATGTGATCCCAGAACCCTAGAATCATCATCGGAGACAAACACAGCTACTTAGCGAACTGAGCCACCTAGGCGCCCCTAGCAAAATGCATTCAACTCTTGATAAATTTAAAAATTTATAGGTAAAAAAAATGAGAATATGAAAGACATAAGGGTATGTGTTATTCATATAGCATTTTCCTTCTAGTTACTGAAAAACCTTTAGTGATATTACAGATTTTTTTAATGTTTGTAATGTATAATAAAGTTTAAATAAGAGTAAATAAATTAATGTATTTCAGATACTGAGTAAACTTGACAAATAATCATATCTTCCAAATTTTCATGCATTTTATTATCACTTAGGAATGATTCTTATGGAGGACACTTCAGAATCACTTGTATTGTATAAATTAATTAATTCTAACTTCACTATTCCTTGGTTCCTGATCCATCTCTGCCCCTGTTCCTTGAACCACTGATATTATAGGAATATGTCAAATCCCTCAGGTGTATGGGAATAGGAGAAAAGGTTGATACCTGATGTTTAAATAACCAAATTTTCTTTCTTACTGTTGAATTATCACAAGTAACTGGGTCTTCTTTATTTCTTCTTCTTCTCCTTTTCATTATAAAATAATTTTATAGAAAAGATTGGGTTTATAATAACATAGCAAAGAAGGGCCTAAAACACATCATTCTACTAACTAGTCTAAGAAAATGAGATCAGAAAGGAATACCTAAGTAAGTAGATACATTTCAAAAAGTAAACAATGGTAATTCTAATAATGAGTCCATGCTTTTAGGCAAGCCTAATTTCTGTGCACTATATTAAGAGGAGGATCACATAGATACCAATTCATATATTTATGTACCTCAGTGGGAATACCTCTAAACCAGGAAAATTTTAAGCTATACTAATAGCAGAGAATTACTTAGTATTGATACCAACTTTGATCCCTGTGGCAATGAATTCCAAGTATTTTTGGTATTTCATTATTTTTCATCCCTAGCCTAGTTTCCAGAAACAAATTATGCTGATTCTCATCAAGTCCTTGTTAGTCAGTCAGAAGAGTCACAGAGAACATAATTCTCATTATGTGTCTCACACATAGTACAGGGAAATACGCAGTCAGTCAGTCAGTAAGAATGAGTACATTTTCTCCTCCCTGGTGTCTAGTGCTTTGATCTGACAAGTGTAAAACAAGTAGAAGTTAAATTATAGACATTAAATTAGAAGTTAATATTAACTTTCAATCTTATTTTTGAATAATATTCTGACCAAATTAAAAAATAGGAATTAATGCATTATATTTATATAGAGCACCTTTTGGTCATATAATTAAGTTTAACTCACTTCAGTAAATATATATCCGGTGTCCACCATGTGTAAGGGCCTCTCACACAGAAAAAGGATCCTTAGGCCCAGGCCTCAAGTGATACACAGTTCCACACATATGCTGACAAGACAGAAAGAAGACAGTCACCAGTCAACGTTGAACTCGTGTCCTGTTACCAAACTACATCAACTTAAGTATACTATGAGTTCAGTTTTTTAGAAATCTTATGATTGTCTTACTAACACCACAATTCCTTTGGGGATTGTTGTTTGAATATATGTGTTTTAATTGCATCCACTTGTCTAATACATTTAAAATAGACCACAATTTTGTCTATTTTCTTCCATTTTCTTCAGTTTTTAATATATTGAGGCCCTCAAAAAAAAGCCTCCACAAATACCCCTGACTTTTCTGAATATCTGACAGGCTCTGCAGGAAATCGTGCGAACTCCGGGGACAAAACACAGTCTTTGCTTTCAAAGAGCTTATTGTCAGCAGAAAAAAAAAAAGAAATAAAAATGAAAATACCTCACATAGATGATAGGATAAGATAAGAGTCATTCTACAAATGTAAATAGACTCAATGGCACCAAAGGTCATTTCCAGGTAAGAATTAGAATGTCTTCTAATGTCACTGAAGATGGATCCTGAAAGACAAGGAGCCACTGACAGCAAGAAATGGGTGAGAAAGACATCAGTAGAGAGACATATTTAGAACAACACTGTTGGGTTGATGTATGAAAAGTAGAGAAGGACATGAACACAGGAAATCAGAATGGAACCAGGCAGTTCAGAATCACAAATGACAGGGTCCCCCTCCTACTATCATTGGCAAAAAGAAGGAAGTATGGGGTTGTGAGCAAGGAAGTAACATCAGTCAATGCACTGTACTTCAGGAAGATTAAACAGGAATACATCTACACAGTGGCCTGATAGAGCAGGAAGAGATGACATGGGGAACCAGTGAGAAGGAGGCCATAGCAGCCCTAAGCTTGAGGGCTCTTCACTCTGCCAAGTGGAAGACTTTCCTTTTTCCTCAGTCCTGAAGCCCCCTGCCTTGTATTCTCCTGCCACCTGCTTCCCAAGTTTTAAGCTTACCTTGGAGGGATAATCAAAAGCAACCCTTTTTTATTCATTGTTTTGAAATACTCCTTATTAAGACCGGGGGGACTCCTCAAAAGTGTAGCTTTTCTTCTTCATCCAGCTTAGTTCTTTTAAAACAACCAGATCTTATCCCATAACATATTCATCACACATAGTCAGGAAATTCAACACCAATTCACAATACCAGGAAGCAGTCAGTCTAAGACAACTAAATGACAAACATTATTGCTTCCACTTGCTCAACAGAGTTAGGTGTTCAGAGTCACTCAAGTCAAGGTTTTTCCCCACTGAATAAATGAAGAATAGAATTAGGACTTCTGAGAATGAGATTATTTTTCAGGTTTTTCCCTTTACAGAAGGATCCATTTTTTCAACTTTTTTCAATTTTTCACATGATCCCACAGGCTAATTCAATAAACAGATTAAAGTTAAGTAGGTACCTGTGTAATAATAGCTAGTGCTTATAGAGCACTCACTATGTGCCAGCAGTGTTCTGAGCACTGCATATAATTTTGACAGGTCAAAAAAAGATTCTTACAGATGAGGCTCATAATAAGGAGCGGTAAGAAGGAATTCCCAGTACATGGAATAAGCAGTATGAAGATGTACCCTCCCCATGAGAGAAACTATTGAGTTTCTCTCTGTTCCTATACATTAAGAACAAAGGAATTATTCAAGCAAGCGGAGAAGTCAAAAATCCAAGCCAATGCTTGACTTCTAATTCAACAAAGGTTACATGCAAGTTGTCTTGAGCTGCTGAATTACATAGTTTATCATACCATCTAGTGTTTTGAAAAGCATGTTTTATTATTGATTAAAAAATTTAAAGTTGCAAGAGAAAACATCTTAATTTACCTAATAAAACTATATTTAAACATTCCTGTGGGATACAGTACTGCACTTGGGTCTCCTTCAATTATATAGACTCATTATTTGATCAATAAAACTGTAAACTATAAAACTATAAACTATAAACAATAAGACTGTAAAAATCCTTAACAACTTTGCATATTGAAATAATGACCAAATGGCTGTATTAAGATATATACGCAAAATAAACACACAAACATATCCATAACTGAATTAGAAAACCAATGCAAAAGGAGTCTAGTTAATCAGCATTACCCAAACTAAGAGACGACCCTTTGGACCTATGACCTCAAAATATGAAGAATATTCATACTTTCAATATAATCACTGATTCATAAACAACTAAAAATTCAAAGAACTAATTTCATCTGAAACTCACTAGGCCAGATGTATCTATTAAAAATTATAATTTCTACTTAAATTATTTCAAAATAGAATAATTAAAGAGAGAACAAAATAACCTGCTTTGTAAATATTTCAGAGGCATGTTTAGCTGGAATCCAGATAGAGATGCTTTTATTTTCTTCTCTCTTCCTCACCTGCCCTCTGCTGGCAAAAGAGAGAAAAGTGAAAAGTAAGAAAGCTTCACCCATAGTGAAAAAACACATTTTATAACAAGAAATGAATAGTGTTCTAATATTTTTCATAAGGCCAGATTAATTTGTCATCATAACAACTCACCACCCACATGTGAGTTAGGACTGAAGTATTAAAAAATAATGTTTGGAACTTGGACATATTTTCACTATTTAACATAGCTCAGATAAACAACTGTGTTATAGTAAGAATACAATCATCTGAAAATGTCAGAATGGGAGAGTACTTGTGTCATTTTTATCTCCACATCCTTGCTGACCAAGTTAACATGGACTGACTGAGAGTCCCACCAGTGGTATTTGTAAAGGACTGAATGACCATATCCAAAAGGGTCTGATCGCTGGTCACTATGGGCCACAATGATGGTTGATAAGGATGGTCTCCAGGGTTTTATCTTTAGTTCTTCCTGAGAACCGATGCTGAGAATGAAGCTCAATGAATTCCAAACCATAAAGATATCAATAGTCTGGATATTGAAAATTCTACCAGGACAAAATAAAACAGGAACTCCTATGGATAATCTGAAATTTTGCACGAGCTTCCTGTTCCTAGTACTTCCACTTGTGAAGGAGACTTTGACATTTCTGTGATTAGGAAACTCAAAATAAGTTTACAGTGTGATGCAGTGCCAAACAAAGTTAACAACAAGTGCCTTCACTAAACACTTTGTGTGGGCTAGATCTACACTGAACACTTCACCTATATTAAACCCCAGAATAATGTAAATTTGCATTTGTGATTGGCTCATTTATTGCCCAGCTCTCATTCTCTAAAAGGGATGAACTATAAAATTCCTAGGGAAGGAGGATTAAAAAATGATGATCTCTCAGTTAGAAACTTTATACAAACTTTAATTTTTTGGGTGCAGCTTAAGTTTCAATATCTTTACTGTTGTGCTTACTATGAATATATGGACTCTTTAATCACACAGTTACCCCTGCATTTTAGGGAACTGCATTTTTAGATCCATTTTTTAAAATTTAATATACATATAGAAAATCACTCAATCCATATATGACAACTTAGTGACTTTTTACAAAGTGAATACAAGTAACGACCACCAGATCAAGAAATAGAGTGACCCAGAAACAAAAGCCTCCCTCCTACCTCCTCTCAATCTTACCTCCTCTCCAAAGAAACTGCTACTCTGATTCTTATCACAATACACTTGTTTGGCCTGAACATCACATAAATGGAACTCTACAGTATGATCTCCTTAGTATGTGGCTTCTTTCATGCAAATTATGTTTGTGGGATTTATCCATACCGTTGTATGTAAAAGAGTCTGTCCATTTTCATTGCTACATAGTGTCCCGTTGTATGTATATATTAATAAATATACCCATTCTATCCCTAATGAACATTTGGATTGTTTGCAGTTTTTGCATTTCTTTTTGGAATATCTAGGAGGAGTAGAAAATCAGGGTCATAGGTTTTGCCTATGCTCAGTTTTAGGAGAAACTGGAATCATTTTCTGAAGTGTTAGTCCCCACTCTTAATTTACAGCACGTGGCAGCACTAGTCATTCCACATCCAACACAATACTGAGCATTACCAGGGTTTGTCTTTTTTTCTCTTTTTTAACTTAAGTCATTTTGGTGAGTAAGCAGCAGTATTTAACTATGATTTTAAGTTGCATTTTCTGATAATTGATGACTTTGAGCACATTCTTAGGACAATTCAATTTGTTCATTCATGAAATACTTACCTGATCATTTTCCCATTAGATTATGTGTTCCCTCTCTCTCACTGATTTGTAGGAGTTCTCCATTTATTCTGGTAGAAGTCCTTCAGCACATATATCACAATTATTCTCTTCCCCTGAGTGAGTTGACTTTTCACTCTCTTACTGGTATCATTTGGTGAAGTACTTAATTTTGGTGAAGTCCAATTTCTTAATCTTTCACTTAATAGTTAAGAGCTTTTGTAACCTGTTAGATATATACAGGGATCTTCACAGCAAAAATCCAGGCTTATTTCTTTGCCATCTTGGCTTCTCAAGTCCCGGCTGCTAATCCATCATCTTGAACTGGGGAAGACAGGGCTAGAAAGAGACCTGCTGTTGTCTTCAAATAGTGGAAAGGCTATCACAGGGATGAAAACATTAGGCCGGCTCTGTGAAGTCTCATGAAAAATAAATAAATAAATAAATAAATAAGACTCTAGGCTGGAAGGCCAAAGAAGGGAAAGCTACATTTATACAAATTTTATGTCTGACTAGCCTAGTAATGAAATGAGATTGTGCATTCTCCTTGTTACTTAAACTACAGACTGAGGAATGGTTTGCTGAGAGTAGATGTCGTAACACATAACCCTTAAGCCAATACACCTGGCTTTAAGAGTGGCTACAGCACATGATGCCCTCTGTGCCACCACTTTAACGAAGTTAGGGTAGAACTCCCATAACATCTTTATTTTTCTCTTAATTGAATACATAAACCTATGTAAATTTGCATTTGCAACTATTTACATATACAATCTCTATGACCTCCACTTTTTAAAATAGTATGGTAATTCTCTTCATCTTAACTTTTCACTTTGAAAATTTTTAAGGGAAAATCTCTATTTCTAATATTCCAGGATCTGTCAAATAAGATTCTATTTGTCCCAAGGAGAGCCTTCAGATTTTAACTCCAGTCCTTTCCCTTTCTACCTTCATCTACTCAGAAGAAAAGTCCTCTATTTGTTAATTGTTTGGAATGGGGGAGAGCAAATATCCTCCAATTCTTTATTCTAAAATGTCCTTCTCTATACATTTTCCTAAAGCTCTATGTATTTCCTGAAATTCACTGATCAAAATTATATGAATATTTCAAGAGAGAACATAACAGTAAGATAGTAGTATATTGTACTGTTTAATTGATTGGACCCTAAAGACAGACCTAATTCAAATTCCATCTCTACCACTAACTAGAACATGTCATTTAAACTTAGTAGGCCCTAGTGTTCTCATCTATAACTGGAGATAATAGTACTACCTGTCCTATTGTTTGTTGTGAAGATTAAATAAGATATTGTCCATAAAATATTTAACATAGTACATAGCTGATAGCACATACTTTCTTAAAAAGAAAAAAAAGTATATACAATGGAATATTACCCAGCCATAAAAAAGAATGAAGTTCTGATACATGCTATATCATGGATGAACTTTGAAAACATGCTAAGTGAAAGAAGCCAGTCACAAAAGGACAACTATTGTATGATTCCACTTACAGGAGGTTTCTAAAATAGGCAAATTCAGACACAGAAAGTAGAATAGAAATTACCAGCAGCCAAGGGTAAGGGGAAATAGGGAATTATTGTTTAATAGATATAGAGTTTCTGTTTGGAATGATAAAATTAGGGATATGGAAAAATTATGTGATGGTTGCACAACATGGTAAAGTACTTAATGCTATTTAATTACACCATTAAAATGGTTAAAATGGTAAACATTACGTTATATATATTTTACGACAATAAAATTACTAAATAAACAAAATGTTTTAAATGTTTAAATTTTAAAAATGTTTAAACTAACATTATTACTTCCCAAAATCTCTAGGAAAGGTCTACACTGACTCTCATAAGATCATGTCCCTGCAATGAAAATTCGAGTTATTTCTTAGACATACACCTTATCTTATACTTAGCCATACAAAAGTTTAACTATCTTTTTTCTGTTTTCTAGCATTTCAGACTTAAAAAACCACTTTTTTAATTTTTATCACTTCCATATAAAGCATTTGTTATGTGATTATGAACTTGGTGATTTAATGTAACTACCTGATTTATAAATTTTTAACACTAACATCAGCACTTCTTATAAGAAAGCCAGCTACCAAATTTCTCTTTTTTTCTTTTTTATTTAAGTAAACTCTATGCCCAACGTGGGGCTCAAACTCATAACCCTGAGATCAAGAGTCACGTGCTCCACCAACTGGGCCAGCCAGGTGCTCCCAAACTTTCTTTTTAAATAAGTTACTGTACCAACTCTTGTTACTGGTTTCTAAGTCATTTCCTAAATAAAACAAAGTTTTTCCTCCAACCCCACAGTCTATATTAAGAAATGGGTTCTGGGAACGCCTGGGTGGCTCAGTTGGTTAAGCGGCTGCCTTCGGCTCAGGTCATGATCCCAGCGTCCTGGGATCGAGTCCCACATCAGGCTCCTTGCTTGGCAGGGAGCCTGCTTCTCCCTCTGCCTCTACCTGCCACTCTGTCTGCCTGTGCTCGCTCTCTCTCTCTTCGTCTCTCTCTGACAAATAAATAAATTAAAAAAAAAAAAAGAAATAGGTTCTGGTGTGGAGGAGTATGTGTGTATGTGTTTTGGGATGTGTGTGAGGAATCAGTGGGACACAGCAGGGAGAAGGAAGACTTCATCAAAGGCATTTTTTCTAATGTTAATAAGTTACATCTACTTGTTCCTCTTTCTTCAGATAGCTATTTATCACTTCACTGAACTCACCCTGATTGGGTGGCATGATTTTCCCTTACGTAAATCATTGTGTTCATCCCCCAATAGACTGTGTTTGCTTAAATGTTCAACAATTATACCATTCATTACAAATTCTACCAGCTTCCCTGACCTTGAGGTAAAAGCAAGCAATCTGTAATCAAAAAGGGCCTCCAAAGGAATGCTTTGCGTGGATCGATTACACAGAATTTATTTGTAATAATAAGATACACATTTTAGTCACCAGTGGTAGTTACATTAATGCGTGCTTGAAAATACAAAGTCCTTCATGAACACCACTTGGCCAAATTATTTTTTTCTTAATCTTTAGTATTTCCAATTCCTAATCTGACATGTTTTAATATATACTTATTATTACATATACATTTTAAAATCCTATTTGTTTCTCAAAAACTATATATTCCATCCAATACTTAACAGGCACCTGAAAATCTAGAGGCAAAAACCCCACAACACTCTGAATAGAGAAAATACATTCTCTTCCACAGAACCTAGTTTTCTGTTATCAGAAAGTATTCCAATTTTGTTTTTACTGATATAATTTTCATTAACAGAAAAAAATGCAAAATATTAAACCTAATTCTACTCAGAGGAATATATTCTGAAATTTCCACTGGATATCCTTGGGCCAGCAGCTCACATGTCTGATTACAGAAATGAATCTATGCTTGGCTCTAAACTACCCTCAATATAAAGGACAGAATATAAGAGCAATTGAGCTTGACCATAAGATGTATTCACCACAGGCATTCAATCTATTGCCTTATCCATTTACATAAGCGCTCTAGGAAACTTCTGAGAGAGAATTTATTCTAAGGAAAGAGAAAACTGAGTAAAACTCTCTTGGTCCAACAGGGGGGGAAAAAAGGCGGTGTAATATGGTGGTTAGAAAATGGGATTAAGAGGGGTGCCTGGATGGTGTAGGTGTAGTCAATTAAGTATCCGGCTCTTGGTTTCTGCTTAGATCTTGATCTTAGGGTCCTGGTCTCAGGGTCCTGAGATCAAGCCCTGTGTAAGGCTCTTTTTTCTGCTTGTCCCTCTACTTCCCCCTTGCCCGCACCCCCCACTGGCTCTTCTTTCTTTCTCTCTCAAATAATAAATCTTTTAAAAGAGAAAGAAAGAAAATGGATTACGAGTCTGTCCTAGGTTAGGTTCCTTAAAAGACCCTAAGATGGGTTTTACTGGGGTGTCCTCTCAAAAGTGAAAGAAACAGAAAAGGTTGAAGGAAGCAAGAATGTGTCTGAGATAGAGACTAATTTCAGTTTGATCCCACAGGAAGCTCTGGACCATAAATTACACCACAGAATTCGGCTCACCTGATGCAAGTGTTTAGCCCTTTGTAACCCTCTTTATAATTCAGCCATTGGTCAAGATCTACTGGTAGGAGAAGGAGGAATCATAGCCTCCTGGGAGAGAGCAATCCACTGAGTCATATCTACTGGAGGATGGGAGGGTCAGCAGAGTAAAGTGGATCAGGTTGCAGGATCGGCATCTACTACAGGATCCAACTAATCTGGCTTTGAATCCCACCACATAGCTGTTAGCCATTCAACAATTGTTCTCTGACCTTGGCTTCTTTAACTATAAAATTGGAAAATAACATTTGTCTCTCAAGATTGTTTTGAGAATTTAAAAAAATATATATGCAATCCTAGCATTTGGGCTAGTGCTAATCAGATATTTTAAAAATGTTAAGGAGTTAGAAAGCAGAAGTGATTGAAAGAACAGTATGATTTCTCTCAATAGGACATGCTGCTTAGCTAAGTTCTACAAGTAAGGAAATATTTTGGGGTTCCCCTTCTGCAAAGCATTACACAATAAAGATATCTTGCCTGTTTTCACAGACATCTGCATAATCACTAAGTCCCAGCAACTCAGTGGTGACACTCAATGAAAGAGCCACAATGGCGGGGGCAGTACTATGATTTACATGAGAGCAACAGCCTTGCCCAGAAGATATGGAATAACCAGCAGAAGTCATAACACCCAGCAAAAGGGAACTAGAACAGGAAGAAAAGAGAAAATGTTTGAACCCACATCATAGCTGACCAAACGTATTTGTTAAGACATATGACACACCTATTGGGGGAAGAATTTGCACCCAACACAAGACTCAGTTCGTACACTAGCAAGGAGATGGTGATGGAGTCAGATAAAGAATAGTAATGGATCCCTAGGGACTAGAACTGTCATTTTTATTAATGTTGCGGATGTTTGCTTTACTTATAGATATAGGCTGACAGGTGACATTTGTGATTGACATCAAGTTCAGTTGGCTTATCAGGAGTACTATTCTAGGGTAGAAAGATACATCAGGAATAAAAAACAGATGCCTGCTATAGCATATAACCTAGCAGGGGATAAATATGATAAACAAACAATAATATCCTGTAGTATGTTAGAAGGTGGTAAATACTATGGAATTAAAAATAGAGTAAAGTAAGGCATGAAGGAGTTGAAGTATTAAATAAAATGGTCAGGTAATGTACAGCATAGTGACTATCGTTCATAATGCTTTATTGTATAATTGAAAGTTGCTAAAAGAGTAGATCTTCAAAGTTCTCATCATAGGAAAAAATTTTATAACTATGTGTTGTGATGCATGTTAACTAAACTTACTGTGGTCATCATTTCTTAATATATACATATGTCAAATCATTACCTAAAATGAATAAATACAATGTTAATGTCACTTCTCCCCATCATATATATACATGTATATATTTATACATATATATAGTATATATATAGGCTGGTCATGATTGGCCTTCAGAAGGCCAATTGCATTTTGCCTACGGGATTAAATGCACTACATTCTCTTTTATTCCCTGGTGCTAACTCCTGCTCAAGTTTGTGATATTCTTGGGATTTTCCCACAACTAGCCCGTTTTTCTCCTTAGCCTTTCCACCTCCATGCTCCCTGGGACCAGGTGTGTTCCACAATTGTATTCTTCACCATGCTAAGGGGTGGGTGCTGCAGTCTGACTTTGTAGGCAACTCCCATCAAAACATAAATGCATTAAACAGGGATTTTCTGTGTACCTTTGCCCAGCAAATAATAGTCCACCC
Organism: Mellivora capensis; assembly: GCA_004024625.1. Classification (NCBI taxonomy): domain Eukaryota; kingdom Metazoa; phylum Chordata; class Mammalia; order Carnivora; family Mustelidae; genus Mellivora; species Mellivora capensis. Next base: position 13,729 of record PISX010017783.1, on the reverse strand, counting down.
TAGCTTCCTAAAAATGGAGAATTTGATAAAATGACTCTACCTGGCAAATGATATTTCATAGGAAATACATTTACAGTATAAAATGAAATTCTCCTTCTTTGTGTTTCTCAAAGCATATTTTTTAAAGCTATGCCCAAAGTGGGCTTGAACTGATGATCCCAAGATCCAGAGCCACATGTTCTATCCACTGAGCCAGTCACATGCCCCTCTCAAGGCCTATCTTGGTGTCAGACAATATTTGAACAACTGTGGAGCAAAAGAGACTAGATTCAAATCCACATCTCAGGCTTAGTGATCCCAATCAAGGTATTTAAACTTTCTCCTCTTCAGTTTTCTCAAGCAAAATGGGGCTGACACATGATTCTCATGGTTAATTTCTGACTTAAATAAAAGAGCATTAAATAAAATTTAAAGCCCCACACATTCATTGTTGGTTGCTCAATAGTAACTCCATTTCCACCTTAAATACCCCTTTTCTTCTTTGTGTTGTCGCTTTCCGTTTATCCCGCTGATAACACTCAGCATAAATCTGTGGAACTTTAGAAGATCTATTCTTTAGCTCATTACATATTAATATCTCATATAGGCTGGGCCAATCTGGATACGTATAAGATAAGAAAAACAATGGTCATAAAGCCAGGTCAGCGCAAGGAGACATCTGATTCTTTCTCCCAAAATATAATAAATACCATTCAAATGGCCCCCATTTGGAGGTCTGTTTGTTCTCCAAATAAAAAAAACTGTGAGAGGTACATTTCTGAAATTTTTCTTGGAGGCCAGAAAAATTCCATCTGCACTACTGGTCTATGGTAATGTAACAATTCCAAACACAGCTTTAAGCTAAAGCATGCAAGTTATAGTTAGCTTTAATTACTGTACACATATAAATACAAATTTTTTAAAAACTAAAAATGATATGTGCCAGAGGTCATTTTCTGCAAGTTCACAACAACTGTTTTACGTGCATTCTATGGCAGCAATGACTGCATAAATCCATTTTCCAGAGTTAAATTGACATCTTCCATAAACTCACAACACTGAAAGAGGAAAGCTTTTTGACATGGTGGTATGCTAACAAGAAGTCTACTAAAGGGATACAATGATCTATTTTGTTTGTTTACAAAACTTTGTAGAAATTTTAAAAATCAATGTTGCCTATTATAATAGGAAAAAGTTAGTAAGGAAGAAAATTATTTTGATTACAAGAAACAAAAGATTAACTCCAACCAAAAAACTACTTGACATAAATGATATTAGTGAGTTTTTAATTTCTTTCAAGCAATAGCAACAAAGTGTACAATTCATTTCCTGCAGAGAATTTACAATTACTTAGGGTAATAGTTTACATAAATAGAGCCATAAAAATGTGCCAAATGTCAAGCAACCAATGGAACTAGCTCTTATAAAATATGGTATCTCAGAGACCATTGTTAAGAAAGGAAATGAAGATATATTTAAATGCTCAATGTTGTTTTTTTGCTTTTATTTATTTGAGAGAGAGAGAAAAACTAAGTGGGGGGGTGGGCTTGAGCAGCAGAGGGAAAAGCAGACTCCCCGTTAAGCAGGGAGGTCTGATGCGATATTTTGCTCTATCCCAGCACCCTGAGATCATGAGCTCAGCTCATGGTAGGTTCTTAACCAACTGAGAAACCAGGTACCACTTAAATGCTCAATTTTAAAGTTTTAAGCCTTTGCTTAGGCAGGAAAATCTTTAATGTAACACTAGTTTGATTCTTCTGTAAATTTTATTAAAAATTTGTCCTGAAGTAAAAACACCTATACTTGCAGGTGTCTAATGAAAAATGCCCTGGCTCTACATAGATCTGAGCTTAAGTCTCTGGTCTCTTTGACACAATTTTGATCTAGTAGTCCCAATTATCAAATGCAAATGGTGATACCTACCTCTGTTTTTTTCTTGCAGGATTTATGAAGAAATCACAGGTATGAAAATTTGTAGAATTCTTTGAAAGAGTCTTCGCAAATAAAGTTATGGTGTTTATTATTATTGGTCAAGTAAGAAAATATAACTCCAATAGTAAACATTTATTTGATTTTTAGGTAATATTTTACCTATTATTAAAAACAATATGACATTCATAAGCATGTTAGGACGTTATATGAGAGAGCATTCACATAAGAAGGCACAACATAGTATCATGTAAGGCTTTATTTCCATAATGGAGAGAGGTGGTTGAGAAAAGTGGACTCTGGAGGCAGCCCACCTGAGTTGATTCCTGGTTCTATCATTTCTTAATTTTTGGACCTTGGTCAAGTTTCATAACCTCTTTACATTTTAGTTCTCCATTTGTAAAATGGCAATACATAATAGTACCCATTTGGTAAGGTCTTTATAAGGATGACATGGGTTTGTGACAGTCACTATTGGCTGCTTAACCCAACACCCTTTCTCAACATTCTTTTCCCTTCTCCTACTCTACTACAAAGCCTGAAAAAGTGTAATAATTAATTTCTCAATCTCCCTTGCAACCTGGGATGCTAGGTGACTGTCAGTAGAGGAAACAAAAGCAGAAATCTGTTGGAGATTTTGGAAGGCTTTGTCTTCCCTGATAAAATGGGACGGATGTGACTGGGACCATCTTTTCCTTCCATTTTCTGGCTTTCAATACAAACACACTGCTTGGAGCTGAGAGAGATATCTTACAACTATGAGGACAAGGCCAAAAGAATGGAATAAATGCTGCCAGAAACCACAGCCACCCAATCAATGCCAGTTGCCAGATTCCTTTTAACATAAGCAAAATGAACTGGGGTGTTTTTAAACTACTGATATTGAATATTGTCACTTGTAGCTAAAAGTATTCCCAACTGGAAAAAAAAAGTATTCCTAGCTGATAAAGAATTAACACATGTAAAATGCTTGGCATATTCTTAGCCATGGTAAATATTCAATATTTTAGAAGTTTTATTTTGCAGTTAATCACATGTTGTAAATTATCCACTTAATATTTATTCCTTGTGATACGTATTTGGTTTGTGTGTCTTCTCTTACAGTTTCAATAGAGAGCTGTAATATTATTTAAAATTCATTGCACTTTTAAAATACATGAAAAATTTGATTGTTTCTTGTAGCAATTAATCTAAAAGCACACTTTCTGCTATTTTAATTCAGGAGCCCATTATATTTGTTGAGGTCTTCTTACTGTTCATCAATATGTTATGAATTTAAAGATGCTCTTAAGTTTTGGAAAAGTTGCTCTGGAATTTCATAATTAGCTAGCTACCTTTTAATTCCTTTAAAAAAACTAGTAATTTTTTGCAGGTTTTTGATGCAAAAATATTCAGGCATTTATGACCTTCTACTATTTCTCAGAAGTCTACATCCATAATGTTTTGTTTGAAGTAAGGGTTACAGTACTCATAAGACACTCTTACACAATGCCTATCTGCAATACAGAAGCTTTATAACTATACATTAAAAATCTTAGAAGAAAAAACAAAATTACAAGTAAAAAAATTTTTTAAATGTGCAAAGGCTGTCTTTACAAGTGAAGTAAATACTGGAGTAAATTTCCTAGTTAATATAAATAAGAAATAGATACAAAATTGAAAACAGTTATTTCAGGAAACTGATAATTCAGTCGTGAGCCTCTCTCTACTTAACATCCCATTTTAGAGTTGATTAGCACTCTATATTATGAAGTACAAAGTGATACTCTTGATTTCAATAGACACCCACACCTACACACACACACACACACACACAACACACACATAGAGACACATATATCCCTGCTTTTCCACCCATTTTCTGTCATTACTCTCATTTTTCCCATCTCTCCATTCAATCATCACTCACTCAATTTTTCAGGACTAAATCTGGAGACCAAGCCTGGCCCCATCTTTCTTTTTCAGCTCACTTTCCATCTCCCTGCTGCATCCACAAAACCCTGTATCTAACATCAGGCCACCTAAAAAGATAACTGTTCAAGATCCAGCCTCCCATATCCTTCTACAATCATTTTCAAACCTGGGCTACATATCAGAATATTTGAAGAAATAAACATGACACAAACAAACATTTTCATTAACCATTACTTCTTTGTATTATATTGGTTAATGCTTTTTTATCCTTTCCTGATGATTATTTTCTTCTTTGTTTAAGGATGTGTTTTGTTCTTAGATCTAACCATATTCCTTAAGGAAGAAAATAGAGCCAGATGAAGATCCATTCCTGTTTTAATAGCTTAACTTAAGCATTCTGGTTCTTTTATATTTTCCTACTGGATATAGATAGCTGCTCTGGATCTTTTCCCTCCCTGGCTACATATTAAAATCACCAGGGGAGCCTTAAGAAATACCAACTCCTGGACCCTATTCCCAGAGATTCTTATATAATTGGTTTAGATCGGGTCTGGCCAGAATCACCTCCAGAGGATTCTAATGTACAGGTAGGGTTAAGGACTTAAAATGTTGTAACAAACTCGTAACTGGTATTCCTGATTCAATTCTTGTCCTCCTATTACTTTTCTCCTTATAGCCAGAATAACATTTTAAAATGGAAAATCAAAGGGCAGCTGGGTGGCTCAGTCAGTTAAGCTTCTGACTCTTGGTTTTGGTTCAGGTCATGATCTCAAGGGTCATGGAAGATTGAGCCCCACATCAGGCTCTGAGCTCAGTGAGGGGTCTGCTTGAAAAGATTCTCTCTCTCCCTCTGCCCCTACCTCGGCTTGCTCTCTCTCTCTAAGTAAGTAAATAAATAAATCTTTTTTAAAAATGGAAAATCAGGGGCGCCTGGGTGGTTCAGTTAGTTAAGCAGCTGCCTTTGGCTCGGGTCATGATTGCAGGGTCCTAGGATCAAGCCCAGCATCAGGCTCAGTAGAGCCTGCTTCTCTCTCTCCCTCTGCCTGCCGCAGAGAGCCTGCTTCTCTCTCTCCCTCTGCCTGCCGCTCTGCTTACTTGCGTGCTCTCTCTGTCAAATAAATAAATCTTTAAAAAAATGAAAATCAAATCTTTGTAACTTCCTATCACACTAAGAAGAACAGTTCATAGAGGTCTTCCCTGAAATCTCATTTTTAAACTTCCAATTGCTTCTGTTACTCTCTATCTCCTTCATCTGGTTAATTTTTCTTCATAGAACTTATAATTTCTTAATATTTATTCATATATTTGTTTCTCTTACTACACTCTAAACATTTAGAAATTAAGGATTTAGCCTATCTTCCTTGCAACTTCACCCTATATGCCTAGAAAATATAGTATTTATGCAATCACTTAATACCATATAATAATTTTTAAATACTGCCTATCTCTCCCCTTGACTATCCTGTGAATTTTAATAATGAAACATGAACTTTAATAATGAAAAAAATGTGTTGCTATTTTTATGCTTCCAAAATTACCCTTAAAAGAGGAAGTTAACCCAACTGGATGACAGACAGAATTAAGAATTAGGGTTCCCAACACGTATCACCATAACACAGGATTAAGAACTAGGGATACCACACAGCTCACCATAGAAAATAAGCAAGAATTATTTTTAAAATGTGGTAACATTAAATTTAAAACAAGTTCCTCACAAAATACAGCATCATCATGTGTAATGGTATAAAGAATTCTATTAGCTAATCATCACTCATGTCTGAGTCAAAGCTTAGAAGTTAAACAACAAACAAACTAAAAATGCCCAGGAACTAAGGAGAACCTAAATTTGAGTAACTTTTATTTCTCGGATCCAGCTGGTTTCTTGCCCTCTTTGTTTTACCAGTCTCCTGTCATCATTGAACCAAGCAGAACACTGCAGTCATTATTACTCCATTGTGAGTAGGTGGCTTTCTGACCCACTCCAGGAAGTCACTCTGGGGGAATTCCCAAATCACTTCAGACAAAACTAAATCACTGATTTCTTATCTGTCCAGGAATGAAGCCTGTGATTAACCTGTAAATGAGTCAACATTTATTCTGAGTCTGATTTATTAGTCAGATGAAATCAGCTTGGGAAAGGAGCACTACAGTGTGAAAGTGAAAACCCATGGCCAAAACGTGTAACCCCTCAAGGCGAGAGTGCTGCTGTGGGCATCACTTTTCCACTCTGAAGCCAGAGAGCCTGGTGTGAATTCTGATCATCCCACTTAGCAGCTGCATGATCTTGGGTGGCTTATATAAACTTTCTGTACTTCAGTTTCCTCAACTGTAAAACAGACATAGTGTATAACGTGTCTTTAAAATAACACATAAAAATAACACATACCTCGGGGCGCCTGGGTGGCTCAGTGGGTTAAAATAACACATACCTCAAAAATTTATAGTGAAGATTATGCAAATTAAGGGCTATAAAATGTTTAGATGAGTGTCAGGGCACAGGGAAGTGCTACATCAGTATCAGATGGTAATTAATAACTAAAAGCATGCACTGAAGAGCTGTTTCCTGAGTTAGAATTCTAGTCCTGCCAGGTAGATGACATTGAGAAGACAACTTTGCCTCTCTGTGTCTCCATTTCCCCTTCTGGAAAACTGAAATAGTATGTACCCCAATAGGGCTGTGACTTTGTATAAGTAAAGCCCCTAGAACAGTGATTGGCATAAAGGAAGTACAATAAAATGAATTTATTATCATTATTGTTATTGCTATATCTTTAGGCTACAATTCAGTGTAAAGATTTTTGAGACATTGATTTCTTCCTAGTCTTCTGCTTCTAAGATTATTACTTCTCAGTCTCCTTTGTTACTTCCTTTTCTTTGGTGACTTCCCAAAAGAACAGTCATTCTCTAAGAATATATTCCTGGTCCTTTGATCATCTCATCCTATCCCTTCTGTAACAATACCATCGCTCTAATATGTCCATTATTACCTCTTAGGAAGATGATTTCTAAGGCTGAATTGATAGTGTAGGCCTCTCTAGGGAGCTCCCGACCTTATCCGGACATGGATATTCCTCAGGCATTTCAGACTTTCTCTGTGCAGAACAAAACTTATCTGTTTCCGCAAAACATTTTCTTCTTCCTGATTTCTTACATCAGCTTTGACTTCTCTCTCCCCCTCATCTTTCATACACAGTCCCTGAATACTATTGATTCCAATTCATGAAAAATTTTGAATGCATCCTCTCCTCTCCATTTTTCCTGTCCTTCTCCAGTTCACAATTACAGTAACCTTCTTTTTCTTTTTAAAGATTTATTTATTTTAGAGAGAGCGCGCATGTGTAGGGAGGGCGAGCAGAGAGAGAGGGAAAGGAATCTCACACAGACTCTACACTGAGCACGGAGCCTAAAACAGGGCTCAATCCCACAACCTTGAGATCATGACCTGAGCCAAAGCCAAGAGCTGGATGCTTAACCAACTGCCACCCAGTTGCCCTACAATTACAGTAATCTTCCAATGGATCCTGCCACCTTCTGAAACAACCTTCTGAAATCAATACCACACGTTATTCAACATAAAAAGGTAACAAAGTGTAGAACATGCCACAATATAGATCTGGAAAACATTATGCTAAGTGATATGTATAGTGTACTGGATTAAATAGTGCCCCCCACAAATTAATGGCCACTCAGAACCTGTGAATGTGATCTTATTTGGAAATAGGAACTTTGCAGATAGAGGTAATCAAGTTAAGAAGGGGAATTAGAGAGAGCCCTAAATCCAATATGACTTACAAGAAGAAAATTTAGACAACACAGACATGCAGAGACATAGACATATGGAGGAGAATGCCATGTAAATATAAAGACAGAGATTAAAGTGCATCTTGGAGTCAAGGAAGACCAAAGATTGACAGCAGGCAACCACCAGTAGTTATGAGGACGTGAGGAAGGATCATCTTCTAGAATCATCACAGAAAGCATGGTGATGGTGACACCTTGATTTCAGACTTTTAGCCTCTAGAATGGTGAGAAAATAAATTTCTGTTGTTATAACCCACCTAGTTTATGGTAATTTGTTATTGTAGTTCTAGGAAACTAATATATATGGTATAGATATCACATTTTGTTTATCCACTCATCAGTTGATGGACATTTGAGTTGTTTCCACTTTTTGGCAAACAGGAATAATGTACTATGAACATTTGTGTTCATGATCCATTGGAGTTAATTTTAATAGAAGACATGAAGGTTAGATAGGTTCATTTTTTTTTTAACTTATGGATATTCAGTTGATCCAGCATCATCTGTTGAAGATATTAAGGAAGAACCTTAACTGGATTGTTCTTGCACCTTGCTAAAAAAATCACTTGGTCTTACTTGTATGGGTCTATTTCTAGCTTCTCTGTTCTGTTTCAACAATCTATCTGTCTATCCCTTCTTCAATCCCACACAGTCCTGATTACTGTAACTACACAGCAAGACTTAAAATCAAGTTGAGAAATTCCCCCTACTTTATTCCTCTTTCTCAGAATTGTTTTAGCTATCTAGTTCCTTTGCCTTTCCACATAAATTCTGGAATTATCTTATCTATTGTCATGGTCTGTTTGGGCTGTTGTAACAGAATACCACAGACTGGATGACTTATAAATAAGAGAAATTTATTTCTCACCATTCTGGAGGCTGGGAAGTCCAAAATTAAGGTGATGACAGATTCAACGTCTGGTGAGAGCTCACTTCCAGGTTCATAGAGCATCTGGTTGTGTCTTCACATGGTGGGAAGGGCAAGGGAACTCCTGGGGTCTCATAATTTTATAAAGGCACTAATCCCATTAATGAAATTCTGCCCTCATGACCCAATTATCTCCCAAAGTCCCCACCTTCAAATACCATCATTTGAGGGATTAGGTTTCAATATATGAATTTTAGGGGAAAGGAGACACAAACATTCAATCTGAAGAATGTATATTTACCAAAAAATCTTGCTTTTAATAATCAACATGTATATTGATTATTATTTGTAATCAATATGTATACACAATAACAATATGGGTATAATTCCCAAATTTATATCTCTAAGACCAGTCTTTCTCCTGAGCTCCATACTTGAACATCTAACTACCCACGTGACAGCTACACTTCAGTGTTTCATCTTGAATACATTAATTTTGAGATGCTCATTTCATCTCCAAATTTACCCCCTGGTCTTCCCCTATCTTAGTAAATGGTACCACTAATTAGTCAAATGCTCAGACTAAAAACCTTCTTTACCAAAGAGTGTGAGTGTCTTCAAATACACACACACACACACACACCAGAATGTTTTCCATTAGTTGAAGAATATATATATATATATATATTTTTTTTAAGGTTTTATTTATTTACTCGACAGACAGAGATCACAACTAGGCAGAGCAGCAGGCACAGAGAGAGGGGGAAGCAGGCTCCCCGCTGAGCAGAGAGCCCAGTGTGGAGCTCAATCTCAGGACCCTGAGATCATGACCTGAGCTGAAGGCAGAACCTTTAACCCACTGAGCCACCCAGGCGCCCCGAAGAATATATATTTGTTTAAGATTTTATTTATTTATTTGACAGAGGGAGAGAGATAACAAGTAGGCAGCGAAGCAGGCAGAGAAAAGGGGGAATGCAGGATCCCTGCTGAGCAGAGAGCCTGATGTGAGGCTCAGTCCCAGGACCCTGAGATCATGACATGAGCCAAAGGCAGAGGCTTAACCCACTGAGCCACCCAGGCGCCCCTAGCTGAAAAATATTTAATGTTATACTGTTCTTGAAAAGTAAAATCCAAACTAATTACTTAAATTCCATAAGGTCCTCTCAATACATACCCCTTCCTTCATGATGGTCCAACCTCACGCCTCCTTTCTGGTCTAAGGCGAGCAATGATGAAGATGAAGTAAGGAAGGTGCCTAGATACAAAATAAAAGAATTGCAAGGTCCTTCCTGGAGGAAGTGCTTCCTTAAATTTTGCTTATGATGCAAAACAGTATGGTTGCCTTTGATGCCACCTTAGTCTCAGGCCTGGGTGCAAGCTTTTTCCTGCCTTCAAGCCTTGGTACTAGCCATTTCCTCTGCCAGGAAAGCTCTGCTTTCTCACTTTTTATGGCTGGCTCCTTGTCATTCATAATTCTACTCGGATCTAACTACTTTATCTAAAATAGTAACAATAATAGTAGTAGTTAAAATTTATTTACGTCTTATATTGAGACTAACCTTATGCCAAGCGCATTACTTTATTTACTTTATTCAAACCATGCTATATGGCAGGTACATTTTACAGATTAGGAAAGTGAAACAGAAGAGGGTAAATTGCTAGAGGGCACACAGCTGATGGCAGTAATTGGTTTGGATGGGAAACTTAAGTGGTGTGATTCCAGAAACCCAGCACATTTATCTCCCTTGTGGCACCTCTAATTTGCAATAACCTTATTTATTTGTTTACTTGCTTATTGTCTTTCCTGGTTAAAATGTGAGCTCCTTGAGGCAGCTTGGTTTATCTTTGATGTTGTTTCCCCAAACCCAATTGTGCCTGGTTGTACACAACGATTCATAACATTTATTGAAGGAATGCACTTAGAAAACACAAGGTGGGGCTGAAAATAACCAAACTACTTAAAATACTTATTTGTGAAAGTATCTGAAGGAAATAATTTCAAAATCTTACATTGGAGGTTCTCTAAGGAAAAAAAAAATACTAGAAAAACTTTCAAAGAATGGTGTACGTCTCTTTTCCTTATAAATAAATCATCTTGGTTGGGGGGAGGGCACTCTGGGTGGCTCAGGCCATGATCCCAGGGTCCTGGGATGGAGCCGGCATGGGGTTCCCTGATCACCCGGAGCCGCTTCTCCCTCTGCCTACTGCTCCCCCTGCTTGTGCTCCCTCTTTCTCTTTCTCTGTCAAATAAAATTTTTTAAAACAATCATCTCCAGGGACACAAACGTGCATTATTCCTTGATGGATCTACTTTTCTGTGGCAAAGATAATTAATGTGTTACTGTCTCATCCAGAAGTTAGATGCAGAAAAGCCAGTTTGAGGTGGGGCGACTTTCACCTAGAGTTGTTTTATTTACTTGCTCTCTGAATGTTTAAATTATTTCTTCTTCCTAGCACTTTGATGCACTCTCTCCCCAACTCCCCCTTTGTTGACTGACTTTTTCCTTTAGGGCATCCATAGTGTCTAGCTGGGAAAGTGTTTTGATGGTTTTACGTTTCCAAATCTCAGCTGAGATCTGAGGTCACATGAAAATTAAAGGAAGAATTCTTCCTTTGGGACGGTATTTTCTGCTGGCTCCTTTGTCAGCTCCCATTTGTCTGACCACTTTTTGAATGCAAGGCTAGTGCTCCTATCTGTATTCTGACCAAGAGTTGCCCCTTTCCCAGGGGTCGCATGTTTGACAGGCTTTCCGAGGTAGCAGATGAAGGAGTTGAGGAGAAAGCCTAGTCTTACTTGGCATTTTAATACCTATTATGCTCCAACGGAAGTGCGGCATTCCTTGAAGAGCAAAAACTTCATCAAACAAACAACCTAAAAAGAATAAGTCCCTGAAAAGAACCGGAAGCACTCACCAGAAGCATGGCGCCCAACCCCTTCCAGCGGCTTCAGTTCTAAGGACCCTGCCATGTTACGCAGGGTTGCACTGCCCCAGACCACAGGAAGGATAGGTGAGGTCCATTACGCATGCCCACGCGCCTGCGCCTCAGGTCCCAAGGCCTCGGCGCTCGCACACGCTCCTTCCCGCGCAACCGTGCGTGCTCCCACAGTGCGCCGGCGCCAGCGGAGTGGGCGGTGCTGTTTTATTGAGAGAGGTTGGCGGGCATGGCGACGGGTACACTACGCGGGCTGGCAGTGGCCGGTGGAGGCGAGAGTAGCGAGAGCGAGGATGACGGCTGGGAGATTGGTTATCTCGACCGGGCGGTTCAGGTAGCCCAGGAGGCCTTTTTTTTTTTTTCTTTTTTCTTTTTTTTCTTTTTTTTTCCCCCCCGCACCTGGATCAGCAACCCTTTGGCCTGACCTCGTGAAACTTCTTGCTGTGTTTCCCTAGTGGAAATACAGGCGTCTAGACTCCCAACAAACCCTGAGTTTTTCTGTTTCCTCTTGTGCTTTCCCCACAAAATGTGCTGCTTTAGGTCATGGATGTAGCGCTTCACTTGGGTTTGGACCCATAGCATTACCCATTCCCTTTGAAGATAATTTTAGACATGAATTCCTTTTGAGATTTGTATGTTGCTCTCCCCCCCACATACTCCCAAAAAAGATGAATGACCTGAAGTCAATTATTGTTTTCTGATGGAGTGGAAATGAAAATATGTATAACAGTTTTTTTTTTAACTTTCTCCTTTTTTAGAAATTAAAAGGGCCATTACTCCCTGAAGAAAAGAATGAAACATTTAAAAAAGCATTGACCACAGGAGATATTTCATTGGTTGAGGAGCTCCTAGATTCTGGTGAGAGATAAAAATAGTTTCAACCTAACACAATTGTCTACATTTCTGAGGGTCCCTTATTTTAAAGGGTTTGGGTTGCTTTTCTAGTGAAAGCACAATGAATGTTAATGTATCAAGTATTCTATATACCTTATTTGGCTCTGAGTTCTCTTTGCCTTACTTTCTTCTTCTACTCTAATTTGGAATGCCACCCTGTTGTTTCCATCAGTTCTACCTCCTTGAAGAAGCCTGTTCTGGGTGCCTGGGTGGCTCAGTGGGTTAAGGCCTCTGCCTTCGGCTCAGATCAGGATTCCAGGGTCCTGGGATCGAGCCCCACATCGGGCTCTCTGCTCAGCGGGGAGCCTGCTTCCTCTCTCTCTGCCTGCCTCTCTGCCTACTTGTGATCTCTGTCAAATAAATAAATAAATAAAATCTTAAAAAAAAGAAGAAGCCTGTTCTGATGAATCCTACCCCACTCCAGTAATTCTTACACATTTTTCTCAGCATTTGCTGTCTATAATATTATTACGTTTTTCCAGAATTGTTTCTAGTTATGTATATTTTGGCTATGTTCTTTCCTTGTACTAGGTGTCTGTGTAATGGGGCCTGAGGTAGGAATCACGTTATGTGGATATCTGTCCCAGATTTATTGCCTATTCATTGTAGTTTCTGGGGAAAGCCATTTAAACTTCCAGAGCATCATTTATAAGAATGTCATAATTCTTTCCAGGGTCCTGTAACATTTTTCTGTGATCAAATTAAATATTAATTTTTTTGAATTATCTGATGTAGAAGTGTGTGTTGCTGATAATAATGATTGAAATTATCCAAAGGCGTAACAGGCATTTACTATCTACATGTAAATCAAAAACATTCACACAGAATAGATAAATGAAATTGTATATAGCAAAATGTTTTTCTTTTATGTTAGAGACATTGCATGGTTTAGTGCAAAAAGGAATCATTTTGGAGACAGTACAGTTCTGGGTTTGATTACTAACCCTGCCACCTGATGGCTCTGTAATCTTGACCCAAGTTACCAAACCTTCCTACACTTTAATTTCCTCCTTTTTAAAATGGGGATGCATAATATCAAAAGGTCTGGGGGTGTATTAAAATGAAAGAATACATAAAGATCTAAAACATACAGACGTTATTTAAATATTAGCTGTTGTAACAATAAAGAAGGTTCTGTGTGACTTTGTGGATAATGGAACTTGAGTTTGTAATTGAAGAATGAAATGAAATAAAATTTGAGGGACGTCTGGGTGGCTCAGTTGGTTGGACGACTGCCTTCGGCTCAGGTCATGATCCCGGAGACCCGGGATCAAGTCCCGCATCAGGCTCCCAGCTCCACGGGGAGTCTGCTTCTCCCTCTGACCTTCTCCTCGCTCATGCTCTCTCACTGCCTCTCTCTCAAATAAAGAAATAAAATCTTTAAAAAAAAAAAAAAAAAAAAAAAAAAAA
>PISX010017782.1:0-42560 GCA_004024625.1 Mellivora capensis | reverse complement strand
CCCCCAATATTCTGTCTTTTCAGCATCTCTCCAGTCATGTCCAGTTGGAGACACCTTATGGTGAAGTAATGCTACTTGCCTATGTCCCCAAAGGGACACGCCCTCACACCCTGCCCTGCACCTGGTCCTCAACTTAACCTCCTGGAGAAAGTCAGATTTCTCTGAACACAATGGGGCTGTCTGCAGCCAACGTCCATTTTCCCGTTGCAATCAATACCTCCTAGACAAGGCTGAGTCATGGTTTATGGTCTGTTGTTTATTCTGATTTAACCTGCATTTATTTATTTAAACACATGGAACCCACCAGTTTCATCATTGGTTTCTAATCATTCTAACACCTACCATCTTTGTGACTTTTTCTATGGCTGCTGGTTCTGTCGTCTCTCATGTATGGTGACTTGTTTCCTCCCATGTTTGCCGATCTCTGTTGTGAACTCATGTCCCCTGGAACTATACCTTTGGTGAGCCTGGATCTGAAGTGTGTTCCTTCAGGAGAGGTTTCGTGTTTGCGTCTGCCTGCCACATGGGATGCTGTGAGCCTGGAATCCTCTTAAAATTTGGGGATTAAGATTTGGGGGGGCCTTGAAAACTATGAAGTTTAGCCACAGACCATATGAGTGTAGGCTTGTGGTTAGGAACTTTCTTGGTAGACATTTTTGGGAGCCTTGTCGTGGGAGACTTTTGGTTTCGTGTCTTCCTTTACTGGGAGCCAAGATTTAGACAAGCAAGCATCCTTATTTTTCTTCTGTCTGGTGGTTTTTTTCCTAGTTCAAGAGTGGCACTCGTCAGAGGTCCCGGCTTCGGGTGGGTTTCTCTGATCTGACATTTCAGCTTGTGTGGTCCTCGGCTCTACCCACTGTTACTAGAGCTGTAACCTCTTAAACCCAAGGTCTAGAACACTGTGGATAGCAAATGCCTGTGAGGTGAACGGCAGCTTTGGTCTTCTCTGACATCATTTCAGGGGTTTAACAGTCTCCCTTTCTTTCCCTTTCCCTTAACTATACATTTGTAAAATTACACAATTTTACAATTGTATTTTTTACAATTATACAAATTATACACATTTACAATTGTATAAATGAAAAAGAGAGGTTTCTTCAAAGCCCTAGGCCGCCGTATTGCCCACATGACTTCCTACCATAGTCTCTCTTTTTTTGTTCCTATTGTAGTCTCTCTCTCTCTCACTCACTCACACTCTCTCTTCCCTTAGTCCTTCTGATGCTTTGACAACCAAATTCCTGTATTAACTCTTCTCTGGAATACTGACTGAAATTTCTGTTTTCCTGACTGGGCCTCTGAGGCAGACACAATTCCTAAGCCTGACTCAGCTCCTCAGCCCTGACCGCCATCTTCCTTCTCACCTCCCCAGTGCAGGGACCAGTAACCGGAGCTGCAGAGTGGGTTGTGGGTAAGAAGATACAAAGCTAGAATAAACTGGAGCATCTCTCACGCATCAATTAATGCCATTGCATAAATTAGCGTATGGGAAAGAAAAAGAGTTTGGGAGTCGGTGCTGGTTCAGATTTTCTGTGAACCTGCTGGCAGTGTTACCCAAGGCAAGATACTGTGTGTATGTGCTGTGGGTTGAATTATGTTCTGCAAAAAAGATGTGTTGAAAATCCACCCCCCACCCCAGTACCTCAGCATGTGGTCTTTCTTGGAAATAGAGTCACGCAGGTGTCATTAGTTGGGGTAAGGTCTTATGGGAGGAGGGCGGGACCTTAATCCAATATGAGCCGGGTTCTTACAAGAGGAGACACAGACGCGAGGACACACAGGAGGAGAGGGCCATCGGGGAGCCACAGACCGCGACTGGAGGGATGTGGCTGCAAAGCAAGCACCCCAGGGGTCCACAGCCACCACCGCGAGGAGCAGGACAAGGGAGGATTCTGTCCGGAATCTCGAGGGCGCATGGCGTTGCGGCTCCCTTGACTTCAGACTTCCAGGCCCTAGCGTGAGGGGTAACATTGTTGAGGGAAGCCACGCGGTTGGTGAAGGCAGCCCGAGCCAGTGACAAAGGAATCCGCTATTTCCTCGTCTATAAAATGGGATAGTGGCACTTTATCGAGTTGTTTGAGAGCTTCAAATGAGACAACGTGTGCATGGCATCTGGCCCCGAGAAGGCAGACAGGAAGTAGGAGCCGCTGTCCTTCCTTTGCAGTATTGAGCGAGCTGGCCGTCCGCGCAGCTCCCTGCCTGTCCAGTGCCAGCCTCCTTGCACGCCCATCCCCGCCCGCGCGTGCACGCACACACTCTTCTGTGTGTGCCCCTGTGTTATGTTGTAGCAAAGCCCGATGTGCTTCCCCCCCCTTTCAAAACTTGCAGAACGTTCATTTTCCGCCAGGCCTGACCTGGGTGAAAGGTTTGGCCCAACGGGAAGGGCTCCGGGTCCCGAGATGGCCCGGGAGGCAGGACAGCTGGCGAACACGATGTTCTCAGAGTGGCCTCTGCTCCCTGTGGCTTTCACATCTGTGGCCTGAACCTACAACCACAAGGGGTGCCAGTTGTAAAAGTTGACTAGAAAGTGCAACTGTTTTCTCTTTGCCAAGGTGTTTGCCCAGTCAGTACAAGTGGCCTAACTTCTTCTCTTCATGTGCCCTTATTGAAACAACAACAACAACTTTTGCCGTGATACCTCAAATTCAGACAGGGGGACAGCGTGGGTTTGTTTTGGGCGAGTCCGAGTCTGCGTGGGGATCCCCTGGAGCACGGGGCTCTGCGAGCACGTGATCCCGCCCCAGGGCCCCAGGCAGCTGCTTGTCGTTCTTCCTACCACTTAGGAACACGCTGAAAATCGCTTTGCAAAGGAAGTGGGTGACTTTCCAAACTGTCCACAGTGGGAACGAGAAAGAGAGAGGCTGCAGCCTCACACACACACACACACACACACACACAGAGCCAGCTGTAGCGAGAACGTGCTGTGCCCACCTCTGGCGTCCCATCCCCTCGTTTCTGGCCACCCGCTGCTCGGAGCTGAGATCCGAGAGACACCGCCTGCACATCTGTGCTTACGGCTCCTCGACCGTGCTGGCACCGCTCGCTCCAGGGGCCAAATGAGTCAGGATTCTTGGGGAAAAAAAAGCAGAACTCAGGGCTGACCCACCGCCCCCCTAAGTCATCTTACCTTTGAGCGCAGGTGGATGGAGGTGGAGAGCCCAGCCTTGAATAGCCCGCCCCTCCGCCCCTCCGAGCAGCGCAAGCAGCGCGGGGCCGCCTGAGGAGAGACAGTCCCTGGGAACTCTAAACAGCAATTAGGCAAAATCCTAAATTACAGAGTTCTCACTCCGCAGAAAAATGCAAATTATAATTTTGCCTCCTCCAGAAGCCCGCAGCCTGATTTTGCCCCCCATCGCCAAAACACTTTCCTCCTCCGGAGCAGCTCCCCTGAGAGGCTTTCCTGGGCAAGCCAAGAAAGGGGACGCAGCGTGGGTCATGCCAGCCTGTGCGCTCTTCCCGCTGGGACCCCGGAGGCAGGGAGACAGACACACAAAGGCAGAAGATCTCTCCTGCAGTGTTTATCAGTGCAGATGGGTGTGGGGCGCTGACTCTGTGCTGTGCCCTGTTGGGGAAAAACAAAGTAGGCCACCTAATCCTTATGCCCAAGTCGTTTCCAATCCAAAAAAAAAAAAAAAAAAAAAATCCAAATGTAGCAGTTTCTTCAAGCACTTGATTTTATGCCACAGGTGCTTATGGCTGCAGAAATTCAGGGAAGGGGGAGGCTTTCCCTTCCAGCCTGAGGAGGAAATGCTTCTTAGAGAAGGAACGCGGGGTGGACCCCACGGACAAGTGGAATGAGCAGAAGAGATGGAGGGAACGGCCCCAGAGGAGGGAAGGCGGCCTGGGATGGCCACATGTGGAAGAAGCCACGCTCACCTTGACCGACCGACCGGAGGTGGCACTCTGCCCTCCCCGCTGCCTCCAGGGCCCCGGGCCAGCCTGAGGCCTCAGTTCCAGCACTTCCCTGGTGGAGGGCCCGGAATTCCCTCTGTCCCCTCCCTGCACCTTGTTCTCCAGCCATCAGCCTGGTGTCCCCTAGGGGTCTGGCAGTCCCCGGGGCGGGGGGGGGGGGGAGGTAGGGGGCAGGGCCTGTCTTTCCCTTCGCTTTCAGCCTGGGACACAGCCCACGGCTGACCTGTTGAATGAAGGGCAAATGCAGGAGAATACCACGGCCCGAGAACGGGCATGGGGGGACCACCTGCTTGCCCACCTTATGTGTCCTTTACCTCACCGTCCCCTCCCTGGGGCTCAGGAGTGGTCAGTGGGCTCTCGGTGTGTGGGGGCATGCCATGAAGGAGTCAGAGGAGCGTTCTGGGAGGTCCACCCCCTCCCCCATTCCTACCAGGCATCATGGGCTCCCCTTTATTGGGTTCTTCGTAATATCTTCGGAGCTGCCTCTTCCAGCTCCGTCCCCCTTGTTCCCACAAGCGTGGCTCCAGAACCAGTGAGCTCCCTACCCAGCAGGACACGGGGTGCCTCCCCTCCTTGGTGGGGTTTGGAGACAACTCTGCCGTGTGACCACAGAGCCCACAGGGTCACACAGAGCCCCAAGGGTCAGGGTGGAGGCCGCCCCCCAGTCTGGCGGCCCGGGCTGTGGGCAGCAGAGCCGAGCTGGGCCTGATGAGCAAGAGGGTGAGGCAAGGGGTACCAGGAGCCCCCCGGAATGTGCAAGAATCAGGGCCTGCTGGGGAAGCCGTGGGAAGGGGTCAACTCCCCAAGGACCTTGAGCCTGACAGGGAGAATTTACTTGGTGGCACAGGAGAGCCGTTAGCGTGTTTTCGGCAGAGGAGTTGTGGTTCAGTCTGTGTTGGGGAAAGATGCCCCCAGCTTTGATACTGTCGGCGGTGAAGGGTTGTGTGGGTTTAATGAATCACTCCTTATAGGCCTTGTCTCGTGAGCACGCGCCCAGCAATACCCCTCTCTGTCATTCAGACACCCAGGGCACTCGGATTTATGGGGATGTGGGAGGTAGTCGAGTGGGGGGCGAGTTCTTCTTGGGGAGCCTTTGAGGCCTCTATGACCTGAGGTGCTCCATCACAAGTCCCAGGGCAAAATCTACTTTCTCCACAAGTTCTTCGGGCTTTTTCCATCTCTCAGTTGCACACCACACCAGAACTTGGTTTGCTGTGTGCTTGCTCCAACCGTAGAGGGTGTGTGTAAGCATCTGATTTCAGTTACGGCTGGGTAAGTCAGGAGCACGTGTGCGGGTGAGTCTACTGTCCGAGGCGGGCAGTGTGCAGCACTAATAATAATCCCTGGGCTTGTGCAGCGTCACAGAGCCCAGAAGCTTCCACCAGTTGTCACCTTACTTTGAGCCTGTAACCAACAGGTCATGGGCTCTAGGGTCAGACTGCCTGGATGGACCCCAGCCTTGCCATTTACATGCTGTGCAACCTTGGGCAAGATACTTTACCTCTCTGTGCTTCAGTTGCCTCATTTATAAGATAGAAACCATGACAGCATCTACCTCTGGAGGGTGTCGTAAGGACTGAATGAACCAGCACAAGCCAAGTGTTTGGAATGGTGGCTGGTTCACGGGGAACAGGTTCTAATACATTGTTATTTCTTCTTGTCTCAGCTACTGAGACACGGCCAGAATTGGACTTCTGCTTGTCCCTCTCCCATGGACTTGCCACTGATTCTTGGTCCTTCCATGTGCAAGGAAAGAAAGAGCCCATGGTTGTGTTCCAACATCTGTGAAGTTCCCACCTGTACTTTTTTTCCGGCTTGATTCTGGAATGCTTATAGGCCTGCTTTTTTCCTTGGATCTATCAGTCCCCATCTAATTAGTAATTAACATATTCACAGGTACTTAGGATTGGGCGCCTGGCAGTGAATTACTCTAAGCAGTTGTTGTGAATTAAACCAGGGGCATTTGTGTTCCAAGTTTCTAGAATATTCTAGGCACTCAGTGGAGTTTGGTGAATGAGTAAGCAGTGTGAAGGGCAACAACAGAAAGTACCATTTGGGCAACTGTTGATTCATTATCCATCATACACATCACACACTGAATCAGTACCGTGAGTACTTATAAAATGATCTCATTTAATTTACTAAGTGTGGAACTTAAATCATACTGTAAGGTGGAACTCAGTTATGAAATCACATCAGTGAATTCTGGTAAACTGACCAGATACTTTGTACTTTAGTAAACTCGAAGATGCAATGTCTCTTGATTAACCATGACTTAAGAAAGCTAAATTTACAAACTTACAAAACGGGCAAATGAGAAGTTATTTGTCTTACAAAAGCATTCTTCAATTTTATAGAAGATGTATCCCATCGGAAATATCTATACATTTCAAACTCCCCATGGTGTTACACATATAATCCAGTTGAATGAAATTCCTTTTCTTTTTTTTCTGGGAATACATTCACTATACAAAGAAATCCAGCTGTGGGATATTGCAGCTTGAGTAGGAATGGTCCAAGGACAAATGTAGGTGCCGATGAGTACGTAGAACTCGTAAAAGATTAAAATATGCAGTAAAGATGCAAGAGGGGAGACAGAATGAAAAATGACTAAGAAAGGAAGGGAGGGAGAGGGAGAAGAATGTCAGGAAGGCTAGAGTCCCCGAGGAATCAAGGCCTATGGGATACCCTAAAAACAACAAAAGAAGTTTGTGTTGTCAGCCCTAGCTTAGAAGAACAAAGATAGCTAGACCCCAATGGGGCAGACAGTAGAGAATGCGCAGCAGGTAGAGAGAAAGAAGTTTCTTAGGATTTTGACTTAAAACCCAGCTGTCTCCACTCTTGACTACACCAAACTGTCCCAACCTCTATGCTTGGGTTCTTTTTCTGGATCGAAGTTGGTCAATTGGCTCAACCTTTGATTCAACCTTTGTTTCTCATTCTTCAACATAATGATTTGACCATTTCAAGATCCGGGATCTCGGGGTGCCTGGGTGGCTCAGTGGATTAAGCCTCTGCCTTCGGCTCAGGTCATGATCCCAGGGTTCTAGGATGGAGCCCCGCATCGGGCTCTCTGCACAGCAGGGAGCCTGCTTCCTCTTTCTCTGCCTGCCTTTCTGCCTACTTGTGATCTCTCTCTCTCTGTGTCGAATAAATAAATAAAATATTTTAAAAAAAAAATCCAGGATCTCGTGTGGTTGAAATCCCCCAGCCAGCCTACAGCTTTAACGTACATCCTTCAGTCCTTTGTCTCAGTTCTTAAGTCTCTTTCCTCACTCCCTCCTTTGATAGAGCTCAGAGATTGGAAGAACAGAGCTGTAGACCTGAGTATACACTGATGAGAGCAGAGGGCTTGATAAAGCTGCTCATTTAAATCTCAGGGGAGCAGATTGGCAGCTTGCACGCTGCAGGATGATAGAATTGGGTCAGCAGTGTTTCCCAAGGGTGTGTTATGGGACTCCACAAGATGATATCCGTACACCACACATAATAGAGCATTCCATGTTCTTAACAGTTCACTGGGCACAATTATACTCTGAGACTTTGGGGTGTTTTAGATTTTTGAATTTCATTTTTAATTTTTTTTAAAGATTCATTTATTTGAGAGAGAGAGAATGGGGCGGGGAGAGGCAATAGGGAGAGGGAGAGAGAGAATCTGAAGCAGACTCCCCACTGAGCATGGAACGCGACCGCGACCGGGGCTTGATCCCACGACCCTGAGATCATGACCTGAGCCGAAATCAAGAGTCAGGTGCTTACCCAACTGAGCCTCTCAGGCACCCGGAAAATTGTGTTTTGTTTTGTTCTTTTAAGTCAATCTTAATATTTAGAGAAACAGTTCCTTCATCAGACACATTCTGAAAAACCCTGCATTTGGGCACTACGCCAAGAATACTCCTCAGTGCTAATTGGTGGAGGCATTTCTAGTCCAGATCAAAAGGCTCTGTACTTGTCCCTGCTCAGCCCAACCTTTTTTTTTCCCCTTTTAAATCCATGACTTAGAGTAAGAGTTAGAATCCATGCCTATCAATTGGTGGTGGGAAGACAGTTAATATAACAGAAGGCAAGGTGACACTTAAAAATAATAACTTAAACAAAAACTCCTCAGTGTTTCTTTTCTCCTCAGTGCTGAATCCTGTACTGTCTGCACTATGGGAAGAGTTAACTGCACAAAAGTCTCACGAGGGGGAACTGATTTAGCAACAGTTCACGCACGACCCACAAGCACAGCGTGAGTCAACAGGATGATGCTAATACAGTCCGAAGAGCCGCATTAATAGCAGTTTATTGTCCAGACCATGTCTGGAGTATATATTCTATCCTAGATGCTACATTTGAAGAGGACCACTTGAGACTAAATGATGGGTAGAAGAGGTTGGACAGGATGAAAAAATCCATTATGTGAAGACTGTCTGAAGCCATTAAACATGCGTAGCCGGAATAGGAGAAAACCCTGGGAGGACAGAATATGGATTTGTCTTCACATATAAAAGATTATCATGTATACATTGCATAACAATTGATCTGTTTGCTCAGAGTCTAGATAGGGAACCAAAGGGTAAATTCAAATTTTACCCAAATTTCAAAATTTCAAATTTTAAAATTTACCCAAATTTCACTTCAATATGAGACCTTTTTACGTTTCAGGGCACCTGGGTGGCTCAGTAGGTTAAGCATCTCTCTTCAGCTCAGGTCATGGTCCCAGGGTCCTGGGATCAATCCCCATGTCAGGCTCCCTGATCAGCAGGGAGTCTGCCTCTCCTGCTCCCTCTGCCCCTCTCCCTGCTCACTCTTTCTCTCTCTCCCTCTTTCTCTCTCTCTCTCTCCCTCCCCCTGTCTCAAATAAATAAATCAAATCTTTTTTTAAAAAGTCTCCTTTTCATGTTTCATATGGTCCAATGATGGACTAGGTCATCCTTTAAGTAGGAAGTGTCCCATCATGGGAGGTTTTCAAACAGATGTTGGGTGTCCAGGTGTCTGAGATAAAGAAGTGGTGACATCAAATGACACTTTGGGATTGGATTCCAAGAGTTTTTCTGGTCATTTAAATACTTAACTACCTCATTTAGGGGGATGAGAGCTGGGATTACCTAACCTGTCCTTTTTTTTTTTTTTAAGATTTTATTTATTTATTTGACAGAGAGAGATCACAAGTAGGCAGAGAGGCAGGCAGAGAGAGAGAGAGGGAAGCAGGCTCCCCACTGAGCAGAGAGCCTGATGCGGGACTCGATCCCAGGACCCTGAGATCATGATCTGAGCCGAAGGCAGCGGCTTAACCCACTGAGCCACCCAGGCGCCCCTAACCTGTCCTTTTGACATTTTTTTGAATCTTGCCCCACATCTAATCCTCTGCAAAGTTTCTGCTTGTAATTCTCAGTTCGGTCTAAAAATGAGAAATGCTAGGAGCTGCTCTCCTGCTCCTGCCCTTCCTAAAGGTCATGTCTATCTTGTTCTTCACTGCTCTGAGATACCCCCCATATCTTTACAACAAAGTCTCTTTTTGTTCGTACTTGGCCTGCCTTGGTTTCTATTCCTGACAAATTAAAGAACTTTAATTATGCCCCCATCTAGTGCCTTTTATATATGATCTCATCAGAAGATAGTTCAAGTTTATTTTTGTCATGTTTTTATTTTCTCTTTTTAAAGATTTTATTTATTTATTTGACACAGAGAGAGAGAAATCACAAGTATGCAGAAAGGCAGACAGAGAGAGAGGGGGAAGCAGGCTCTCTGCTGACAGAGAGCCCGATGCAGGACTCGATCCCAGGACCCTGGGATCATGACCTGAGCTGAAGGCAGAGGCTTAACCCACTGAGCCACCCAGGCGCCCTTGTCATGTTTTTACAATATACTTCCTTTCCATCCTAATGCCTTGGGCCTTGAACTCCCCAAACACTAGAGCAAGAGGGCAGTGAATCTGATTTGAGCCTCATAGTCATTCATCCTTAAGACTATATGGTATTGGGGGGCACCTGGGTGGCTCAGTGGGTTAAAGCCTCTGCCTTCGGCTCAGGTCATGATCCCAGGGTCCTGGGATTGAGCCCCGCATCGGGCTCTCTGCTCGGCGGGGAGCCTGTCTCCCCCTTTCTCTGTGCCTGCCTCTCTGCCTACTTGTGATTTCTGTCTGTCAAATAAATAAATAAAATCTTTAAAAAAAAAAAAAGACTATATGGTATTGATAAGAACCCAAAGAAGGCTGCTGTGAGCAGATTTATTTACATTTTAATTTTTAAAAAATACATGCCCTGCAATGCACATTTTATTTGGAAGGCAGCCTTCCATTATGCAAATGCTAATTTCTCTCAGAAATGTCTCACTAAAGGTGTAAGTTTTATACCTATTCTTTCTGGCCTAGAACCAAGAAAATGGCATAGCCACTAAAAGTTCACTTGTTACACAGCTGGTCTGACAGTTAATTAATGGGCTTTATGAGGCTGGAGGGCGGGAGGCCTCCCTGAGCCAAGTTTAGGACCCAGTTGGCTCTCAAAGGTCAGGTGCTCTGATGCAGCTCTACGTCATGCTGTTAACTCCCTGAACTCTTGGCAAAGCACAGCTTTCTGTTTTGAAAGTAATGGCCTCATGTCTCTCGTGAACAGGTCCTGTTAGAGATCAAAGCAATCTTTCATAACCTTGTTTTGATGAGTTAAGGGAAAATGAACCAGAAACATGAGGATTAAATGTCCGTTAAAACTCCCCTTGGGATGTAAATACCGAGAAGAATGTGTTGGGCCAGACCGTGTATGGGTTTTATCAGACCCTAAACATGTGGGGGAAACAGAGCAAGGCTTCTGACAAATTGAAATATGTCTGGGTTTGCCCCCACCTAATTGGCCTGTATTATGGTCCTGAAGTGGGGGGTCTCGTTATGGAAAGGGCCCCTGTGCTCTCCTGGGGGTCTGCTCCCACTCCCAGAGCCCTTCAGCTCTTCAAATGGCCCGATGGTGCCCCTCTAACATTTAGGTTATCACTTCACCTGAAGTGGTTCCGCACAGTTAAACAGGTGTCTCATTGGGCTGCAGGCGTAGGAGAAATGAAATTTTTTTAAAGATTTTATTTATTTATTTGTCAGAGAGAGCGAGAGAGAGAGAGCACAAGCAGGCAGAGGGGCAGGAAGAGGCAGAGAGAGAAGCGCGCTCCCTGCTGAGCAAGGATCCCGATGTGGGACTCGATCCCAGGACCCTGGGATCATGACCTGAGCCCAAGGCAGTGGCTTCACCGACTGAGCAACCCAGGCATCCTGAGAAATGATAATTTTATGATTAACAAAAATGGTTTTATCTAGAGTCACTAAGAACACGGCCCTCTCAAAGGTGAGTCTATGATGTCTGTGACAGCAGAGAGGCATGCTGACTCTGTCTGTCTCTGTTTTTCTGTTTTCAGGTATCTTTGCATCTGATCTAAAACATTTATCCTGAAATTATGAGCAGCTCCAAACCTACATTTAATCAGAGGAATATCCACAAAAGATAGAAAGGGGGGTTGGGAGAGAAGAGGACATCTATGAGAGGAATTACAGCTTGGGAATAATCTGTCTCTTCAATGTGCAGTAATTATAGGACCAAAGAGGGCTTTGTTTGCTTTTGTTGAGGTGAAATCACATAACCTAAAATTCACCTTTTTAAAAAAAAATTTTTTTAAAGATTTTTATTTATTTATTTGACAGACAGAGATCACAAGTAGGCAGAGAGGCAGGCAGAGAAAGTGGAGGAAACAGGCTTCCTGCCAAGCAGAGAGCCCGATGCGGGGCTCGATCCCAAGACCCTGGGATCATGACCCAAGCCGAAGGCAGAGGCTTTAACACACTGAGCCACCCAGGCACCCCTAAAATTCACCTTTTTAAAGTGAGTAGGTTAGTGGCAGTCAGTACCTTCACCATGGTGTGCAACCATCACTTCTGTCTGCAGAGCATTTTCCTTACCCCAGAGGGAAACCCAGTAAGTGGTGGTTCTTCGATCCTTCCTCTCCCCAGCTGCTGGCAAGCACCAATTTGCTGTCTGTTTCTGTAGACTTAGCTCTTCCGGAAATGTCCTGTCAGTGGAATCGTGCAGTAAGTGATGAGCATGTGTGGCTTCTTTCACTTGGCGCAAGAGTTTTGAGGCTCATCCACACTGTAACGTGTATGAACCCTTCATCCCTTTTGGGGGCTAATAGTCCACCATCTGTACATTTGTTTGTCTGTTTACCCACTGGTGGACGCTAGGGTTGTTTCCACCTTTGGGCGATTGTGACTAGTGCTGCTACAAACGTGTGTACATGTATTTATTTGAAGACCTGTTTCCAATTCTTGGGGAATATCCATCAGAAAAACAGGAGTGGAATGGTGAGAAGACCGTTTGATGCCTCAAAGAGCTGGAGCTCTACTCTGCACATCCGGTTTCCCCCAGTGCCCTAACACGCACAGGTGACTATCCCCACAGCTGTAGATTCTCTCGATCTTCTGTCAGTGGACCCATCGCTAGTTCCCCTGGACTGGAACTAAAATGGCCACGTGGCATGTCAGTGTCCTGAAGCCATGAAGGGGTAAGAAAAGGGGTGATCGCTGGAGGGCTGGGGCTACCTGTCGAGGGCACCTAGGAGAGGTACCGCACAGAGGGGCAAGCACAGTGTTCATGGAAGCTGGGGGCGTGCTCCTTAGGGTGTCTGTACATACTCCTGCCCCATGGTCGAGGGTAACGTAGGACCACATCATCTCCATATGGGCAGAATCGCCAAGGAGTCCCACTCCTCAAGACCAGGGTTTGGGTCACCTGGGCAAGCAACGAATCTCAGCCAGCTGAAATGCTGGCAAAAGGCAGGGAGAGTGTGGAGCAGAACGCGTATGCAGCCAACCTTATTCCTGTGATCAGTTGCAGAAAAGCAGGCTGACCTCTTCACCAGTATTTCCTGCGCACCGCTAGTCTGGAACGGGTTCCCTTTTTCTCCATAGCATTTGCTCACTTCCTGTCTCCGTGTTGCATTTTGGCAATTGTTTCCGATATTTCAGACATTTACATTATTATATCTGTGGTGTGGTGATCTGTGATGGGTGATGACAACTCGATGAAAGCTCAGAGGGTCGTTAGCATATTTTCGTCATAAAGTATTTTTTTTTTTTTTTAAAGATTTTATTTATTTATTTGTCAGAGAGAGAGAGAGAGAGTGAGCACAGGCGGACAGAGTGGCAGGCAGAGGCAGAGGGAGAAGCAGGCTCCCTGCCGAGCAAGGAGCCCGATGTGGGACTCGATCCCAGGACGCTGGGATCATGACCTGAGCCGAAGGCAGCTGCTTAACCAACTGAGCCACCCAGGCGTCCCATAAAGTATTTTTTTAATAAAGGTATGTGATTTTTCTGACATTATACTTTTGACACTTAATAACTGCAATGTAATATAAACATAACTTTTATATGCACTGGGAGACCAAAAAATTCACTTGGGGCACTTTATTGTGATACTTGCTTTATTGTGGTGGTCTGGAACCACATCCGCAGTGTCTCTGAGGTATGTAAGCCTGTATAAGAGAAAGAAACCTGCACAGTAATACCCCTTGTAAGTGGAGACTGACAGTCTTAAACAAATGTTAGCAAATTAAATCCAACCTGTGTATTTTTTTTAAATGACCATTACTAGTTTAGGTTTATCCCAAGATCGTGAGAACATCAGAAATAACCACCAGTGAAAGTTTACCATGTAGGCAGATTAAACAGAAATAATATAACATGTCTTACTCTATAAATTTAATACCTGCTCTTATTTAAGAGAGAAATTCTTTGGAAAAACTAGAAATAGAAAGGAACTTCCTTAATCTGATAAAACCTAGAGCAGTAACATTCCAGTTCTGGAATATTCCCCTTAAAAGCAAGAACAAGGCAAGAACAGCATTTATTGCTGCCACAACTCAACACTAGGCAGGAAATACTAGCAAATGCACTAAGAAGAAAGGAAGAAAGAAGGAAAAAGAAAGGAAAAAATGTGTGATGTTCAGAAAGGAAATGAAAAACTGCTTCTGGGAATAGAAAAGTGCATAGACATCAAGAGATAAACTATTGGAAGTGAAAACAAGAATTCAGCAAGGTTGCTCATTACAAGAGCAACATATAAAATTCAATGTTTCTTTGCCTGTATTTTGGCAACAACAAATTAAAAAATAAAATTGAAAAAAAATCAGCCAACTCACAACAGCAGCAAAAACTGTAAAGAACCCAAGGAACACATATCACATAAAATGTTTAAGAGCTTTATGGAAAAAATTATAAAACTTTATTAAGGATATAAAAGAAGATCTGAGTAACGGGTAAAAAGACTCAAAAGCATTAAAATGTCAGTTCTGTCTAAATGTAACTAAATTCCAAACACAACCTGAAGAATTTTTTGAGTTTCCAAATGAATTATGAAATTCG
The DNA here is from genome assembly GCA_004024625.1 of Mellivora capensis. Taxonomy (NCBI): domain Eukaryota; kingdom Metazoa; phylum Chordata; class Mammalia; order Carnivora; family Mustelidae; genus Mellivora; species Mellivora capensis. Next base: position 28,273 of record PISX010017782.1, on the reverse strand, counting down.
TATAGAAATCGAAATTATGAAAAGAAATACCATTTTGAAAAAGAAGAGCAGTGAGGCGGGCAGGCAAGTTGCCCTGCAGATAGCAAACCAAGTTACAGAAGTGAAAATACAGAGCGCTGGGCGGGGGAACAGGTGCTGGAACAGAAGAGAACGCCCACCCCAAACCTGTGTACATACAGGAAAATGGAGTATGACAGCGGTGAAGGCAGTGATGAGTGAGGAAAGGATGAAAGCTCTTCATTAGATTCCTATGCCAATTATGCAAAAAGCAAATTCTGGAGGAATTGAAGACCCCTACATGAAAACCTGCAACATAGAAACTCCTGGAACGTGTAGGAGATTATCTTTGCAACCTAGAGTGAATATACCATTCGTGAACGCACCAAGATCTCCTGGCTACCCTGGCCACCTTGTGCTAGTTCCCTACCCAGGGAGGCTTGCTTTCTCAAAGGAAGAAGTATTTACCCAGATGGCTTCCCGACCAGGGTGGAGCATGTGACCCAGGCTGGCCAATCAGACGCCACAGAAGGCCTCAGGCAGAAGTGAGGAAGCAGGCTGACTGGGGACCTCGGGGGACCTTAGGGGACCCCCGGAGACCTCCACTCTTTCACTCGAGCTTGGAGGGGCAGAGGTGGTGTGGTTCTGGAACTGGTGGCAGATTCCTGAAAGAGCTATTTGGTTCTGGGAATGATCCTTTCATTGAAGTTGAGGCCTCTTTGCCCATCACTCCCCAATATTGTGTGAGCACTTGTCTTGCATAAATTTCTCCTCTGCTTAAACTAGTCAGACTAGAGTCCATTGTTTACAACTAAGAACAGTAACTGACACACAACCCCTTCCGACCTGAAAACATTTTTATAACAAAATACACCATAATCAAAATCAGAGATAAGAGTAACAAAAAATCCTCGGAGAAGCGATTTTGCAGAATCCATAACAAAAGAATTGATAAATATTTATTTATTTTATCAGGGAATTTATAAGTAATGGGGAAGGAACCTAAAGAAGAGAATGGAAACACCCCAATGGGGAAGTGGGGGAAAAATAAGAACAGTTAATTTTCAAAAGTGGAAATCCAAATGCCTTTATTTATATATTTTTTTTCTTATTTAAAAGACTACATAAATAGAATCCTTTTCATGGCTCCCAAGAAGAGCTTGAACTGGACCCCGATGAGATCAAGACCTGAGCTGATATGAAGAGTCTGATGCTTAGTTGGCTGAGCCACCCAGGCGCCCTTGGTATTCCTATTCTATGCATTTTTTCACTCAAGGAGGACATTTATGAGAGTTCAATTGCATCTTGAGTGCAAAAACGTATAGAGTATGAACACCATAATTCTTTGTACATAAAATTTATTATTAATTAATTAATTTATTTATTTTTAAGGTTTTATTTATTTATTTGCGGGGGGGGGGGCGAAAGAGAGAGCATGAGCAAGGTGAAGGTCAGAGGGAGAAGCAGACTCCCCATGGAGCTCTGAGCCTGATGTGGGACTCGATTCCAGGACTCCGGGATCATGACCTGAGCTGAAGGCAGTCAGTCGCTTAATCAACTGAGCCACCCATGTGCCCCTGTACATAAAATTTTAAATAAAATAAAGCAACACAGGTTATTTATGAAGATGTTAAAAATGCAAGAACCAAACAGGTGAGAAGCTGGAAGCTTTTACAGTAAACTATGACAGAGATGTTTGGAGGTAGAGAGAAAGGCCACTGAGGCTGTCAATCAACACCAAAGATTTACTTGCATTTTGTTTCTGGGGGAAAAAAAGTTGGCAGTTGTTAGTGGTCGGTCTGGATTTTCTACACGATTTCCCACACTTGATGTAGGAATTATCATTTGTTAAATGTGCCCCCTCTTTTTCTGTTACAAATGGGAGAAACACAAACTTGCCTTTCACACTATATATTATAGGATGTGGTGGTAACATCATGTGAGACATAATGGCATACTTTCTGTATAAAATTACAGAGGGAAAGCCCTTGTTGGATTCCCCAAAAAATAAGCTTTTAAAAACAAATTTTAAGGGGCGCCTGGGTGGCTCAGTGGGTTAAAGCCTCTGCCTTCAGCTCAGGTCGTGATCTCAGGGTCCTGGGATCGAGCCCCGCGTCGGGCTTTCTGCTCAGTGAGGAGCCTGCTTCCCTTCCTCTCTCTCTGCCTGCCTCTCTGTCTACTTGTGATCTCTGTCTGTCAAATAAATAAAATCTTTTTTTAAAATTTTAAGTAAATTCCTGTAGCTTTATTTTCAACTCAGTTTTAAATTATACATGCACTTCGGCCTTCTGAAATAAAGATAAAAGTCTGCAAAGATTCGTTTGTAATGACTTTAGGTCTTTAAAAATAACGAATGGTTGTTTTTTCCATTGGTACGGCTGTGTTCTTTGCACCGATTCCGTACCCCTGTATAGCCACAAATCCAGGTCTCCCATGGCCCCAGCTGTGACACACACTTGTCATTCACAAGCCAAACCACAGGATGCCACTGTTGCATTTTTGCTATAGTAGACTTCTACTTAAGTTGAGATGAATAAAGAAAGGGGGAAAAAAGGAAATCTCTTCTGTTATAAACAGACACATGACGACTATTTGAGGCTTAAGATTCAAATCTTATCTTTCAAGTTCTAATTTTTTAAATCTCTTTAATTTTGATTTTAAATACCACATATTGAAGTCACCTGAGTCTTTTAGGAATTACATTCCAGAGTCAAACAAAAGCAAATTATTTTGGAACTGTGCAAAAAAATGTGAGGACCCACAAATTCGTAAAACAAAGTCCTCTGGGAGTTAAATTTGTGAAAGTGCCAGCTACGTGGAATCAGTTGCTGTATTTATACTTGTGAGATCTCTTTGATATGTTATTTGCTGAAACTGACAAGTAATGTATTCGCTAGTATTAAAGCTATCTAAAATTGGTTTTTAGTGGTGGTGATGTATTTTTGAAATCAAAGTGTTGAGTATATCAAATAATGGTTTCCCTTTTACTCACTCAAAGATACTTTGTTCACATTTCTGATCGAACCACAATTGATAATTATACTTGGCTCTTTAGAATTTCTTTCTGACCCCATCCCAGACTCTAGCAAGTAACTGAAGGTTTATAAATTGACAATTACTGGTCCCAAAGAAACTGGTATTTAAAGGGAATTGTTCCTTTTGTCCTATGAGTCAAGAAATTGTACAGAAAGGCATTCCCCCACGTACAATACATCCCATTAAGAAGTTACAAATACCTGGTCTTTGCATATAGGAAATGAATTATGGTCCCTCAAAGAGACTGTGTTCTAGTTAGGGACACACGACACATCCATGTAAAGAAGGAAACAATGCCACTAAGGATATGAAGTGCCAAAATGTTTTAAAGTACCCAGTTACGAAGGGAGGAGTCCCCAGGGACTGGAATAGCCAGGAAGGGCTTTGGAGGACGCAGAACTTGTGGGCAGTCTGCCAGGCTCAGTGTCACTTCCTTGCAGAGAGTCCCCTGTCCTCTACTTGGCCCAGCCTTTCCTCTGCCAACTCAGTCCCTGTCTTCTGAAGATTTTCAGAGCTCTTTGAGCATATGTTTAGTTATAATTCACAAAAAAAATTGCTCAGGTCGAAGAATACGACCAACATGGTCCCAGTCCCCGGACTTCTGGTCTCATAAGTGCATTGCAGTGATGTGCTCCCTTGGCACTTGTTCCCCTCTTCCACGGGACTGTGAGCTACACAGTGTCCCCAGCACAGAGGACAGAGCAGAATGGGCATGAAGGCTGGTTACATGAATGGTGTGCCAGCACGGTTAGAGGCAGGAAGATCAGAAGTTTACACAGTTGTCCAGCCAAGGGATGCTGGGAGAAAAGGGACAGTTCAGTAAAGAAGGTGAAGAAGCGAAAGGACTTGGTGTGTCCCACCAGCGGCAAGGGAGAGGACGAAGACAAGACTGCCTCCCCAGTTAGCATTACGCAGTGGCTTTGTGTGCTAATTTCTTCATGAACCCAGGGCACTGGCACCCCTTTTCTGTGACAGAGGTAACCGTGTGCCCTCCTGGTTATTGCGGAATCAGCATGCCTAATCTGCAGTAAGCTATGATCCCACAGTAAAGGACAGGCCCTGGAAAGATCTCCCCGGAGAGGCCCTCTGTCCGCTCTGTCCTAGGAGCTCAGCACGGAGGTGACAGGCCGCTCAGCACGGAGGTGACAGGCCGCTCCGGGTACATGAGTCAGGATGCACCGGGCTGGGCTCTTCACGGGCCCCGCCCCCCGGGGCCTCAGTTAATTTAGAGTTCAAGATGGTTCTTAGGGGGTCAGTGTGACTCATAGGAGGAGGACATGAGCAAAGCGATGGGCTGAGCGGTTGTAAGGTCATAAATTTTTAAACTTAACTAATATAGCCCGAGTCTGAAGTCAGGATATTAGTTGCCTGAGCAACAGAGAGGTTAAAGCGGCAATAAATTAGGGCTGGTCTTACCCAGTAGAGCCGTTTCGGCTTTACAGCAGGGAGCAGGCACCCCCCGAGATTGCCAAACACAATTCAGGGCGAAGGAATTATCAGCAGGTTCGGATCAAAGGAAAACGGAAGACCATGACCCCAGTCCAAGGCCCATGTAGGCCAAAGTTTTATTCACTGGCCGAGAATCCAGCCTGGATTCTAATCTCTGCCCTTCCCAGTCATATGACCTGTGGGCGGCTCACCGGGCCTCCCTGACCCTCGGCCTGCCCTCTTGAACACAAGGCTCGGGTGAAATGATACTCAAGAAAGTACCCTCAAAACAGGAGAATATGCTGCAGAGAAAAAGGAGTACTGTCTCTGAAAGATGAAAAACAAAATTAGGGGGCACCTGGGTGGCCCAGTCGTTAAGCGTCTGCCTTCCGCTCAGGGCATGATCCCAGGGTCCTGGGATCCAGCCCTGCATCCAGTTGGGCTCCCTGCTCAGCAGGGAGTCTGCTTCTCCTTCTTCTCCCTCTGCCCTCCCCTGCCCCCGACCCCCGCTTGTGCTCTCTGGCTCTCTCTGTCAAATAAATAAATAAAATCTTAAAAAAAAAAAAAAAAGAAAAAGAAAAAAAACTTAGTTGAGGAAGAGCAACAATAAAGCTATAACGTATTACTAAAAACTACCTGTCAGCCAGCAGTCTAGATGAGTAAGATTATCTGAACAAAAGAACCCACATCTCTAACAACTGTAAAAACTCATTTTATGTTAACACTCGTACTTGACCTTCCGAGAACCGCTGTTGTGCGCAAGTCAGACATTTTTGGCAAAGGTCCCAGGAGGAGACTCACGGCAGTGTGGTCGTTCCCTTCGGTCTCACTCCAGTGTTTGATTAGTTTTGCTAACACCGCCGTCTATCCAGATGTCTGTCACTCATTTGAGGCCTTGCTCACCCCTCACCACCTTGGGTACTCTCCCCCCACCCCGGACCCTCTTTTGCCTCTCAGCCCACACCTAAGTTCTTCTTCCAGACAAACTGATTTCCTCTCCTATATACATTGCTCATTGTCCTTCTGTCCTTGAAGACCAGGTCAGAACATCAGCGACCCAGTGACATCTACCCCATATACGCTACCTTTGCTAAAGGGTTGTTGTTATCTTGCCCTCTGGCCCTCAGTAGACAGCAAGCTCTTGGAAGAAGGCCCAGGAGCGACCTTGTTAATTGCTGTATACACGTTCCCTGGGAGTCCACCTTGCCCGGGTTAGAACTCACCGTCTGAGGAGGGGGAGGGCTACGAGCTCTTAGACTTCGATAGAGCTGCAAGAGGAATGTGTGCCGAACAAATGGCCGATTTCATGCTTCTTCCTGTCCCAGATGTAACGAGGATTCAAAGACCAACACCTCTGAGCTCCACCAGCGAGCCACATCTGGAAGGCTCTGAGACAGAAGGAAGTGTGACCTCTTGTCCTTGAATTTTGCCTTCATGGTCATTAGTGTATCTTCTTTTGTGTCATGTCTTTTTAGGTCTTGCTCATTTAAAAACTGGATCATTTGTCTCTTTGCTGTTGATTTATAAGCTCTGGGGTCAAGTCCTTTGTCCGATGTTTGTGCTGCAAATATTCTCCCCAGCCCGTGCAAGCTCATCTGTTCATTTTCTTAGCAGTGTCTTTTGATGAGCAGAAATTTCTAATTTCGATAATGTCTAAGTTATCAGTTTTGCTCTTTGATGATTATTGGTTTCTGGGTTTTATCTGAGAAATCTTTGCCTGCCACAGGATCATAAAGATAGAGTCCTATATTTTCTTCCATTAGCCTACAGTCTGGATTTTATTTTCAGTCTGCAATTCAGCACAAATTAATTTTTATTTATGGAGCAAGGTGGAGGTTGGGGTACATTTTTTTCCCCTATCGTGTCTGCTTTTCAGCAACATTTGTTAAAAAGACCTTTCACCAATGGACTGACTTGGCACCTTGGTTAAAAACCAGTCGACTGTATATGGGTGGGTCTATTTCTGGAGCCATTAACATGTAATTTTTGAGCAACACAGTTACCTAGAGAGTGGGCCTTTCAAGATTTCCTCACCCTTGGGCTTTATTTAAAAGGGACTAAGAAGGAATGCTTGGTTTTGAGAAAATAAAGCACATGCTTGTTGAATTATAGTTCTTTGGGGGAAAATATTTTCAAACACCATAAGTAAGCAGCATGGCAAGCATAAATCTTCCTCCACAAATAAAATGAAGGACATGCTTGTTTTATTTTCTTGAATGAAAATTCAATTTGCCTTTGAGGCCTTATACCTCCTTTTCACCATGCTGGTAAGAAGACCATTCCAAGTCTTTCCTGAGATTTTTACCTCGCCGTGGTTATAAAAGAAACTTTTTTTTCAGGAGGTTGAAAAATTATGGGAGGAGGGGAGGGCAAGGTGGGAAGTGGGACCTTTATGTTCCTGTCTATTAAGAGATTGATAATATCCTTAAGGATCAAGCCTGAACAGTTCCTTAAAGGTGAGTTGGAGTGAGAGAGAGGTTGGGGTTCATTTTTTTCCATATGGGTATCCAGTTGGTCTAGGTCCTGTGCCAGCTGGAATACAGGGATCTCCACATAGGTTGGGAGTCTCTGAGCCCCCATAGGCTACCGCCTGCTGCTATTCTCCTCCGAGGCTATGTCAACTCCCTTGGGTGGTGTTAGCTTGTACCTAATATGGCCGTGGATCTCTGATAGTTTTGTCTGGCTGATAGATTTCTCTTTCTTCCAGCAACAGCACTTCAGTTTTTCTTTGGGAAACCATTCCTCCCCACCCTGGAATGGATGAAGTTAATAAGTGATTGACTGAGCTCCTGACCCAAGATTTCATCCAGTCCTAAGCACGGGAATTCAGCCCCTGGGATCCCTCTATGGGAATTTCTGTCTGTTGGGCTTTAGCATGGTGCACTGTAGACTTTCCCTTAGTAGATTCTCCTCCATGGAGGGAATCTGCCTGAGACTGAAGCCAGCTCCATGAGCAGATGAGTCATAAGAGAGATCCAAAGACACCAAGTCCTTCTGAGCACCAGAGTTCAGCCATGCCTGAAGCTAGATCCACAATTTCGTGAGCCATTAAATTCTCAACCGTCAGCCTATTTAAATCAGAGTCTGTAATTGCAGTGGAAGGAGTTCTGATAGAGCACAACTTGGGTAGCTCAGCAACCTCTGCCCTTCCTAATCTAGGGCTCTCTCTCTCTCCTTTTCCACACAGATACTCATTTCCAGCACAGGCTCCTCAAGGAGAGCAGTAGCCAAGAAGAGGCTGTCTTGAAGGAGTTCCCATTTTCTTACTTGCTGTGACTACCTGCTGAGAATAAGGGTAAGGAAAATCAAAGTGAGGATAAACATAAATTAGTGTCTCAAGATGTCCATCTGCCACGTAGATCTCTTCCTCTGTCCTGCTTGCTTATCCCAGATACATTGTCTTGCCTTCTTTCCCTATCCATTTGCTCTTCCTCATCTAGGGGTTTATCTTGAAGCCAATTTAGTACATAAATCACTTACTTTGTGTCCAGTACTGTTTGGAATCATAAAACATAGCCTCAGCCCTTGGAAGGCTCAGGTGTAATGAAAGAGAATTTGGAGCCAGGACAGAGTAAGTGAGGGGGCCTGGGTCCAGAGGACATGGGGCAGGAAGTCAACACTTCGAAGTTGAAGCAGGTGAGCAGGCCATTAAATGAGTCCTTCGGGGATGAGGAGGGGCTGGCTTGGATGTTGGGGAGACAGGTGATAGAGCTCTATGCTCTTGATTCTGAAGGAGGAGATTTGAGGATCCACTAAATTATAGAACCTCTTTTTTAAAGCCGGAGTGATGATCTAATCCGACACACCTAGATCTTTTTATTTCTTTTGAGTAAAATTCTATCCAGCCCTAAACCTCAGTTTCACAGCTTAATAAACGAGAGAATGAAGCCAGTAGTTCCCACAAGAGGCAGGGATCAGGGGTCCCCCCCCCCAGGTCCCTCAGAGTCCGCCGACCACAGGAACTCGGCTCTTACCTGCTCCATTAATTCTGCCTACTGATTAATATTTGCGAAAGCAAAAATAGAAATAAATTTGAAAACCCAAGGATTAGTTCACTTCCTACGCAGTGCTAACATAATTTCTGCCTTCTTTTGAGCCCCTTCAGCCCCCCCACTCCCCACCCCCACCCCAAGACTTGGCTTTAATTCAGTTCCCTCTTCCTATTCCCTACCTGTCATTGTTCACCAAGACTCAGAACCCAGATCTTGGCTTTTTTCCCCCTGTTGTCTCCTTTGCTGCTTTTGGGACATCACCTTTCATTTCTGGGCCAGAGACACCCAGACCTGTCAGTTCAGCCTGACCTGTGTTCCATGCTTCAGCCCAGCATCTCCTGCTGTCTTAGGACCTTTCTGCCTGGATGCTCTGCCCCCAACTCCTCCACCAGAAGGAACAGAGAAGGAATTTGAGTGACCCCACTCAGTAACACAAAATCAGCCTTTTGGAAACATAACAACAGTGGATGCCACAGGAGGGCTAGAAATACTTTTTGCTTGACAGTACCTCTTTTAATGTGTTGAATATTAGCTTATTTTATAAAAATAACAATAATTTGAAACCAAATACGGTTAAATAGGAAAAAAAAAAACCCTATCTGGAACTTTTCAGGGTTTAAATGCTGGTTTGTTGTTGTTTTCTAATTTATTTTTAATCTGCTTTGCTTATACGGGAATGTGTTAATGAAATTTTAGAATTGGGAAAAATGGAGTATTACAAGTTACCAGTTCACATTTTAAAAGTTTTTGTGTATAATATGAAACACCTTTTCTAATTTATTTAAGCAGTCTGCTATTGTTAGATTTTGAGTTGTTTCCAACTAGACGCCTATTGTTGGACATTTTGGTTGCTTCCAACTTGGCCCTCACAGACCAACACAAAGCCAGAATAACTGGATGAAAATAAATTAGGATAAAGGAGAGCGGGGAGAAGGAGGAAAACAACTGGAAAAATTCTGGAAAAAAACGGACCAAACTGCTTAAAGAAATAAAAGTTTTAAAAATGCCTTTTAATTCAGAAAAATAGCCAATATTTGTAAAAAGAAAAAGCACAAAACCAACAGTGATTAGAGATTATTCATTTTCAACCAAATTATTATCATTTTTAGAAATCGGCTCAGCTAAGTTGTCTTAAACAAAAGCATGTGGGTGTTTCCTTCTGGACCAGTGCTTCTGTAGCCTCTTAGGGTGTCCCGTGACCGCCCAGGGCATTTATTTTAATGTTTGCACAATTGCCCACTACAACCCAGTGCCTTTTTCCCCAATCTCCGATCTGGTGGTGGCCCTGAGTTGCTGCTGGCTGGTCCACCGACAGCGCGACATCTCACTGGGTCTCACTCCCAGCCCCTTCTCCTCTGGGTTAATCAGCAGTCCCACAGTGGCCTGTGCAGAAGGGGTAGGAAGGGTGGTTGGGCTCCAGCATCCAAAACATGCCTGGGACATGTGAGAAATGGAAAGCCACTCTGAAAAGAAGTGGTTTCCTCTTGTTCCCAGTCCATCCTCAAGAGAGTAAGAGGATGCTTCATATTTTTCAAATGGAAATGATCATGCAGCCAGAGCCCATGGTCCTAGCATCTACCACGTTGGTCTTGACTTTGACAAGCCTTACCGATCTTCCTCCAGTCTTCTGAAACAGGACCAATTCTCCATTCAGACTGAGAAATTAAAACAAGACTCAGCCGCCTATAGTGCATAAAGCTACTAGTAGAGTCCCATTTCTGAGGGAGACAGATTCACTTCTGGCACCTAAATTTGCATATGTGGTTCCCTAGAGCTGCAATTTTAAATCCATTCCCAGGTATGAATCAAATCTTCAAGCATTCTTTGTTATCTGCTGCCAGGAGCAAAGGTGAAAACCAGCTCAGGTGAGTTCCTCAGAATAAACTCGATCCTTCAAGAAAACTACAGCCTGGCTTACCTCTTTCATAGACAGCATATGACTTTCTTTTATATACATATGCTTTGGCAGAACCATTTGAAAGTTTCGGACATCATGACACTCACTTCTGGATACTTCAGCAACCATTTACCACAAAGGATGTTCTCCGGTACCATGACACTGTTATCACACTGAGGAAAACTAACATTAATTTAATAATATCTGATGTCCAGTCATAGTCAACTACCACAAGAGTTTCTTATAAAATGTATTTCAGGGGCTGAGTGGCTCAGTCAGTTGAGCAGCTGACTCTTGGTTTCAGCTTAGGTCATGATCTCAGGGTCATGAGATCGAGCCCCACATCATGCCCCACATTGCATTGGGCTCCCCGCTCAGAGCAGAGTCTGCTTCTCCCCCTCTGCCCCTCCCCCTGCTTGCAGTGCCTCTTTCTAATATAAATAAATCTTTAAAAAAATATATATATATATATGTATAAAATGTCTTTTATTGCTTTAGGAAATTTCATCATACAGCCGTGGTTCGTACGTTGCCTTTGGTTGTCATGTCTCTTATAGTCTCAAAAAATTTTGACTTAGAATAGTCTCTCTAGCTTTTCATTTTGTCTTCTTTGTCTGCTTTACATTACTTGATTTTTTTTTATTATTCATACAGTTGTCTTGTAGAATCTCCCACATCCTTGATGTGTCTGACCATTCCCTGATGACTAGACTCGGGTTAAACATTTGAGCCAGAAGTGTGTACAGGTGATGGATGTGTGTTCTTACTGCATCGTGTCGGAAGGCAGGTAATGTTTGGCTATCCCAGTGCTAAGTTTGATCGCTCTGTAGCCAACTTATTTTTAAAACATAAACCACACCAAATACAAATACAAATCTGTATTTTCTAACTGTCTCTCTGTGCGATGAAAGCCCAGCGTATCTTTCAAAACAGTTTTCATGAACAGCAACTCTTATGATTTTTTAAAAATTCAGCCATAAGAAATAAGACTTCTCTAGAACTGTGGAGGGGGTGAACTAACATTGCTTATCTTTCACAGAATCTGGAATCTCTTCTCCCAAGACCCAAACCAAACCCAACCCAACCAGAGCAGCTCTTTGCCAACAGGAAACCCCAATCTTCCCAGGAGTTTGGAAGCCAGATTGCAAACTGAGACAGATTGCTAAGGAACTAGAGGCAGCGGGGTTGCAAATGTGGACTCTGTCCTTTGTCTAGAGATCATGGGTCACCTTGCCCAGGCTCCCCTCGCCCATATGATGGGAGTCCTGTATCTGCTGCCATTCGTGCCCAGCCAAGGGCTGAGCTGCTGCTTGTACTTTGGAAATCAGTTCAACAGACTTCTCTCCTGCTGGCTGAGAAACAAGGCAGCCTCTAGGCCCAAAGCTGGCTGTGGGCTTGTACTGAGTTGTATTAGGAAGAACTGGAGGGTAGGAAAGGAAAAGAGTTTTTTGAATGTGCCTCTGAAATGGCTAGAGTCCTTGTTGACATTTTAGACTTAAAGACCCACTTTCAGGAAGAGACGTGATTTGTCTGGAGAAATCTGCGTGAGTGTGTCTTACGATGTTGAGTCTGATCAGCGCTTTTTATGATCAGCTCCACAGAGGAGATGTTTCCCTCTTGGGCAGCCATTTCCAGACTTTTCGCGTCTTTCCTAAATGCAGGTCTAATTCTGTCAAGCCTGATGGACGTTCCAGTCCACACAGCTTCTTATCACCACTTTTCATTTTGGGGAGATACTCTGCTGATAAGAAAATGGGCTGAACATTTAATCGATAATAGTGACATAAATATTCTCTCGTTGCATAAATAAAACTGCTTTTATGTGAACCATATTTTCTGCTTCTGGCAGCAGCAACTTTAGCAAATACCCTTTTGGGAAATACCCACGATAAATATTAAATTGGTAAAGAGTTTTGTGAACTGAAGTCTCACTCCATGAAGTTGCAGAAGACAGGTCTTATTTAAAATCAGTTTTGAGCCGCCCTTTCTGGTTGCAAGGTAATGAATTGCCTTACTAATTGAACTTGAGATTCACCTTTCCATTATGAATCGAATTGCAGAACCAAAGGACGGGCGGGGGAAAGTGAGATGGTGGGCAGTCATGTAGAAACGAAGACGTCCTTTGTTCTGTCCTTGGTGGGCACGAGAGCCACATGTCCTTTGTCCTTTGTAAATCTCCCCGGCAGTGTCTGAGAGCATGGCCATCTCAGAGCCTCTCAGTGTTGTGCCTAGGGAGGGAGAGAAAAGAAGAGAGGGAGAGAGGTTCTTCTTTGGCTGGATTTCCCTTTATTATATTACAGGAGAAAACAGTCTTCCTGTGACAGCATAAATTCCAGAAGCTTGTGTTGAGGGAGGCTGAATGGAGTGATAATGAATAACCATAGGATGGAAATCGCCTCGCTTTGTATCACCTTCGAAGGCGCTTGTTTGTTGGGGGAGGTTTCAGATAGATTGAGGCAGATGATACTCCCGGGTGTAAATCACTTTGTAAAAGTAAATCAGGCAGTTTCCATAATTCCCTTAGGCCCCTGGGGTGCAGTTTAATACACTAAGCCAGAATTTACTGTTCAGGGGAACCCTAAGGGTGACTTTTTCCTGGGGACTCGCCTTCTCTTTGGGAGACTCATTCATTAGGCCACGATACAGAAGCTTTCCCACCTTCTCTCCAAAAGGGGAACGTTCCAGCTCCAGGTTTGGAAGGCAGGAAGTCGGGTCTTGTGTTTGTGGCACGAAGAGATGTTCTTGATTCTCTGGAACACAGAGGAGACACCACAAGAAGGACGCCGTGTCTCTCAGCCCTGGATCCAGCAGGATTTGCCCCCCCTTGTGTCAGCTGGGCTTTGTTTGACAGTTGCAAGAAAGGCCAGCCCGGGACCCTGGCACTCAGGTTCCTTGGGAAGTTCTGAATATCAAATACTGTTTCTGTAAGATATTCCTCCAGGACTGTTTCTCTGGGACCTTTAATTTGCATTTTTGTTTGATTGAGGATGTGACCGCGTTTTCTATGTCTTAAGTCGTATTTCTGATTTACAAAAATAATAACCGAGTGGCCGCTCCATCTTCAACTGTTAAAACGAAGGAGTAGAATTGGGGGTCGGGATGCTATTTGTTCAGTATTTATAAAATTATAAAATGGGGTCTTGAAATTAAGAAGATGCATATAAGAACAGGTGGCTTGAGTTTATTTCAAATGTTGTTACTCTTGGGCTTTGTGATTTTGTTCCTCTTTCACAAAGACAAGAATTCCACAAACAAGGCCGGTCAGTGGAACCTGATATGCGACAGAGGACTGGGGTGATTCCAGGTGACGGTGAATCGCATAAGCCGTCCCTGACCTTCTTTCTCAAGTTCGTAGTTTCCGGTTCTTTCTGCCGCGGTGATGTGGCTCTGCTCCGTCTGGAGCCAGTGGTCTGTTTGCCGCTCTCACGACCAATCTCCTAACAGCTCTATAATCCTCCTTACACACCTACGTTTTTCCATCTCACTCTTAGGTCAACAGGATTTAGACAGCCTTTCTCCGGAGCCTCTTCTTCCCTTCTCACGGCTCTACAGCTTTACTTTCAAATTTAATTTCTTCTTCTAGCCGTCGTTCATTGTGTATTTCAGAGGCTAAGGGGAAGGAAGACCCTGGGGATTGCACACTCATTTCCCGTGAGATCAAGGGTCACAGTTTTATCAAAAAGTCCTAAGGAACACTTCCTTGAGCAACAGAAAGAGGGGGTAAGTTTGCAAGAGTTGTGAGTTGTCATGAGTTGTTCTAGAAAATTGGTCTCGATTATAACGGGGATGTTCAAGAAGTAGCAAAGGTCCAGCCTCTAGCTCTGATTTGTGAATGTGTCAGAATCTTCCCTACCCTGGAAAGCCTGCCCCATCCTGTCCCCTTTCAGGAGCTGTGCGTGCCTGGGACGGGCTGTGGACCGAACAACCCGAAGGGGGCTCTCCTTTTCCTGTGGTTAGTGTCCTCTGTTCGAGTCCCACAAAAGGGGTGACAGATCCAGCCAGGGAAGCAAGAAGATGCCCACTCCTTAAGAACAGTCTCTGGAGAGACACATCAGAGACCAGGAATGGCATCAGCCACTCATCACCCAAACGAGAAGAAATCCAGGAAACCAACACACCCTCGGTGGTGGTGATTTAGAAATAGTGCTTCCAGGTTTATGGGGAGGAGTGGAGTGCACATAGGTATTGAATTTGTCCATATATCTGGATAAAAGTATATGTTTATATGTATACACATGTACACATGTCTACTCTAACTTTGGCAGTGAAGACTTCAAACCTGAGCATAGAACTCTGGCATTATATTGAGAGCTCCTGGCAAGTGGCCCCACATGTGTCCTCCCAGGTTCTCTGTGTCCAGCGTGAACCCCTGGCCACAGACTATGCTGTTCTCAAGGTACACTGTTGACTCTCAGCTCTACCACTCACTAACCTCTGTTTCCTCATCGGTAAAATGAGCATAACGTGACTTCATCTTGGTAACCCGCCTTATGAGCAACCTTGTCCAATGAGAAAATACATGTAATAGACTAAACACCCAGAAAACACTCAACCAGTTGCTAGTTATTATTATGTGTTATTATACTCCCATCTTAGCCTTTGTCCATTGATAACAATAGAATTGTGAGTGGGAATCTTCTGTGTAAAATACAGAGGCTCTGTGACCTGGGAATTTTTCCTTCTATATCCTTTATTCTTGGTCAAATGCAGTAGAGTATGGGAATTTAACTCAACATCAGTTTTCAAATGACCAAAGAACCAGGGCAAACTTTTGGAAAGTTATAAAACTTTTACCAGTTATAAATAAAAATGTCCTTAAGACTTGTACTGATTTGGCAATTCCTGAGAAAAAGATCACAATTTTAAAGTAGATTACCACAGTGTACATGTCAGATACTCAATGCCTATATTTTAAATATAAAAAGGTAAATTAAGAAGTAAAAAATAGCTAGATAATATCATAAGTTTTTTGTTTTTGTTTTTAAACTCAGTTCCTTCTGAAAAATGTCCAGGTCAGTTTTTCTCAGTCTCCTGGATGCCAAGGATTTTGGTGGGATGGATAAGACATAGGTTTGGGGCTGCAGGACCAGGCTCCCCACAGGCTGATCCAAGTGAATCTTCTCAGTTGGGTGGTTTGGAAAGCGTGTTCACGTGGTGTGTCCACTCTCAGTGCTCAGAACTCACAGAGATTTGGGACTTGGAGATCTGTTCGTGATGCCTCTGGCTGCCTCATTTCAGCAACTCTTTTGCCCTACATGCTTAACTTTTTAATTAAAATGATATTTTTCTGGGGTGCTTGGGTGGCTGAGTTGGTTGAGTATCTGACTCTTGCTTTCGGCTCAGGTCATGATCTCAGGGTCGTGGGATCAAGCCCCGAGTCCAGCTCCCCACTCAGTGCAGAGTGCACTTGGGATTCTCTCCCTCCCCCACTCATTCTCTTTCTCTCTCTCTCTCTCAAATAAATAAATAAATAAAATATTTTTTAATGCTGTTTTTCTGATTTAAAAATTTAGGGGAGGGTGCCTGGGTGGCTCAGTGGGTTAAGGCCTCTGCCTTCCGCTCAGGTCATGATCCCAGTATCCTGGGATCGAGCCCCACATCGGGCTCTCTGCTCTGCGGAGAGCCTGCTTTCTCCTCTCTCTCTGCCTGCCTCTCTGCCTACTTGTGATCTCTATCTGTCAAATGAATAAATAAAAATCTTTAAAAAAAAAATTTAGGGGAGAGGCACATGGGTGGCTCAGTCAGTTAAGCTTCTGACTCTTGATTTTGGCTCAGGTCTTGATTTCAGGGGTTTAAGATCAAGCCCCACATTGGGCTCCCCACCAGGCAGAGACCTGCTAGGGATTCTCTCTCTCTCTCTCTCTCTCCCTCTCCCCTCCAAATCCCCTCCCTCTCTTAAAGAAAATAAGTTAGGGGAAATTAGGGGATATACAAACAAGTGCAAGGAAATTATTATAAAGTCATTCACAACCCAGAAATACCACTGTCAACATTTTAATGTTTTAAAAATTCTTCCAATTTTATGTACTTATGTATGTATGTATGTATGTATGTATGTATTTTAGAGAGGGAGAGAGAGAAAGGGGGCGGCACAGAGGGAGAAGGAGGGAGAATCTTAAGCAGACTCCATACCTAGCGCAGACTGGAGCCGAAATCAAGAGTCGATCACTTAATCGACTCAGCCACCTGGGTGCTCCTAGAGTTCCTTTCAAAACACACACATATGTATTTTATATATATTTTTTTCCAAAAATGGGAATATGCTGTGTGTACTATTTATAGTCTGCTTCTTTTTACTTCATAGAGTATTATGACCTTTTTTGCCTATGCTTACATACATGTAATCCCTCCTGATTGTGTATTACCCTGTCTTCTGAGAGGCCCATCATTATCTAACCACGCCAGTGTTTCCAGCTTTCTCCTATTTTGAACAATACCATGGTGTGTACTTATGTCCATCTTTGTTCTTGTACTTTCTGGCTTTTTTTAAAGTATTTTTAAAAGATTTTATTTATTTATTAGAGAGAGAGAGAGAGAGAGAGAGAGATCACAAGTAGGCAGAGAGGCAGGCAGAGAGGGAGAGGGGGAAGCAGGCTCCCGCGGAGCAGAGAGCCCGATGCAGGGCTCGATCCCAGGACCCTGATATCATGACTGAGCCCACTGAGCCACCCAGGGGCCCCACTTCCTGGCTTCGTGATTTCTTCCTGCACATTGCGGGTCGGAGCTCCTCCCCTGCAGAGTTGTTGCTCAAATGAGCCAAATATCTATGCTTGATCTCACCAAGAAGGGACGCGGGGTTAAGAATGATCTCAGGAATCCCCAGGCACTGATGTTACGTAAAATTAAGGCCTAGAGAAGCTGAAGACCCGTCAGGCCTAGAACCCTGGGTCTCCCAATACCCAGGGCGTGTGAAGGGCCGTTGAGGGGTGCAAACAGGGCAGTCGCACCCGAGCCCAGGCTCAGGCCTCCCCCGACCTCCCTCCCGCCCGCCCCCCAGCTCCTGAGAGGGCGCTACAGCACAAGTTTGTCGGAGAGCCAGGGAAGCAGTGCCGCAGCCAAACCCTGGGGGCTTTGCACACGCGTCGGTGCCCGCAGGGCTGCTGTCCAGGCTCGCAGGCTGTAACACACACCAGAGTGTGCTTGGGAGCTCCTGCTCGCCGCCGTCCTGGTGGGTGGGGCTGACGGTCCCGCACCATGGCTTCTTGCGAGACTTCCAGCATCAGGCGCTTCCGGGCCAGGAAACCAGAAAAGCCAAATCCCTGGACTCGGACGGAAGCTGGGCGCGCAGTCGGGTGGAGCGCGCGGAGGAGGCTCTGGAGTCGCCACGCGTGAGCCCACGCCACGGACACGTGTTTAAGCCGCGCGACGTGTCATGTTCCCGGCCCATCACTCCGCAAGCATCCCTCCTCCCTGGCCAACACACACGTTTTATCAGGGAAATGACCTTTCTCTGTGACCGTCCCTCTACACTGGGAGGTCGGTTCAGTAGTGAACGTCAGACCTTCCCCCCCCCCCCCCCCACGGTATTGTATTCTGAGTCATCAAGTACTGAATTCCCCCTCCTGACAGCTCTCACGTGCACCGTCCCACAGGACTCTCTGCCGTGACAGAAACATCCTTTGACAATCAGGCATTTGAAGTGTGGCTGGGGCCGCCCGGGGGGCTCAGTCCGTTAGGCTCTGCCTTTAGCTCGGGTTGGGATCAGGTTGTGATCTCGGGGTCCTGGGATCGCGCCCCACACCGGGCTCCCTGCTCAGCGGGGACTCAGCTTGTCTCCCTCTCAGTGTCCACCCCTCCCCCCCATGCTCTCTCTCGCTCTTTCAAATAATTATTTTTTTTTAAAAATAGGCTTTGAAGCCCAAGATGAGATGCAGATATCTAAGAAAGCTGAGGACCAGCCTCAGAAGATGTTGGGCAGCAGGCGTGGAGTTCAAGAGCAGGGTTCATGGGGTGCACAGCCCGTCTGAGCAGCCACCCTTCTGTGCAGGAGGAGAGCAGGGGGAGGAGGAGAGGGGGATTTTCCAAATGATCCCAGAGGCGACTCCGGCTCCCATTTGCCTTTGGCTCAGCGTGAGAGCAGAACCAGCGCCAGCATGACTTAGGCAGGGTGGACCTGCCTGGGGACATCATTTAGTGTCAGCAGAGACTCGAACTGCTGTTGGGCGGTGTCGCTGCCTCAGGGACATAAACCAGTACTTTCCGACCTGGGGTAGACAGCTCGTGGAAGTCTGAATTGCTTTTAGTTCTTTGCAGTTATTGCAAGCCTGGTATTTTTCAAATACCTAATAATACAGTAGTATTTTACATAATTGCCTTCCCTAACATTCGTAGAAAACTATAAATAGTCCTCTTAATATGCACAGAAGTGCTTAGAATCCAGATGTTCCCATGGTGAAGGGACTGGAGCTATAATTTCCACCTATTTCAGAAGCACTGAGACACAGAAACTTGACAAGCACATTCTTTTCTTTTGCCTCCTACAGATTCCCACTCCCCCGTCCTCCAAGCCAGTTCAAGGCAAGCTGATCTCCCTTCAGTGCTGGCCGCGAGGGTGCCTGTGGCGCTCCTGGGCCTTTTTAGCTCCTTCCAAAATTAACTTCCAGCAAAACCTTCCTGGGAGAAGTGCTCTAACCTCTGCTCCAGGAGAGAAAAGTTTCATGGTGGTTTGCTGTCTTGTTTCCAAAGACTATTGAAGGTGGGTTGAGCCAAGACTTCCCTGTGTTGCTTTATTGGGGTGCTCTTTTCTGGATCCCTGGGGTTTTCATGCCTCGAACAAAACCACTAATGTGTGAATCTAGCAGTCTCTCCACAGTCTGGATTAGAACCTCGACCAATAATATTTTGGACTTTCTTTAGGCTGAACTAAAATTTGCCGTACTATTTCAGTAATCTTATTGTGTCCCAGAATCAGAGCATATTTTAATCATTTGACCCTAACTTGTACCTCTTGGGACTTTGCAAGGCACTGTGAACCTGATTGTTCCCCACCATGGGCCTGGGGTTGGAGAGGGTCTGGGTGGGAGGCATGGATGGGACATCAGGAGCCTCTGGACCTCATCCATAATCTTTAGAGGAGGGGCAAAAGGGCCACTTCCTCCTCTCCAGTGTGGTGTTAGAAACTCTGTCTGGTGGATCAGGACCAGGAGGCTGGGGATCTGGGGGTGCATTTTCATTAATCCAACTCTTGGTAACTTCCCCTGCAAGTCATTGGGCTCGCATAGCAGGAGACACTCCAGACTTGGGGTAAGGCAAATGGATTCCCAAAACCCCAACTTCCCTGGGAATCTGGTAATGACCTGCCTGAGAAAGGACTAGCTCTCCTTGGCCAGTCTCCCCCTTCCAACTGCCCTTCCTCCTCCATACTTCTCATGTGTGCCTCAGAATGGGAAAACTAGAGTGCTGCATCAAGCCAAGGGCAATCTGGCAAATTAGCGTTTAATCAGGCATCCTAAACGTGCTGTCTCTGCATATTTCTGTTCAAGGGAAGCACAGCTGCCGAGGTGGGAGTTTCAGTCCAGATTAACTGTTTGGACTATTTTAAGGATATCTCCTCTTTCATCCCCGAACTATTGGCACAGAACTTGCCATTGGACAGAAAGCGAACAAGTAGGAAAACAGGCAGTGGGAACAGGGCTCCACGCTTTCTTTCCATTGTTCTCTGCAAAGTGAGAAGTGATCCCAGAGACACATCTGAACACACTCCCTGGAATTGAAGAAGGAAGGTAAATTCTTCGTAACAGAAGGCTGAAGTCTAATTTGGCTGATTGATTGGACAATGAAGACTGACTTTGTCAATTCATTTATATGACAATCATCTTTGTAAATTAAATGAGCCAAAGGGTTGCACCCACATCCCAAATAAATAGCTTTAAAGCCCTTGAAGAGGTAAGAGCATTTTACCAAAAATACTGTT
The DNA here is from genome assembly GCA_004024625.1 of Mellivora capensis. Classification (NCBI taxonomy): domain Eukaryota; kingdom Metazoa; phylum Chordata; class Mammalia; order Carnivora; family Mustelidae; genus Mellivora; species Mellivora capensis. The sequence continues at coordinate 8,010 of PISX010017782.1, read as the reverse complement.
GGTAAAGGCATAGTGAAATTAACAGTATTTAGATTTTTAAAAATCTTATTGGTAATACTGGGTGAAATAAAATGTCTAAGGGAAAGAATAATGGGTATAATTAATCATCATTTACTAAGTCTTTAGTCGAAACTGTTCGGTTATATTTTCCCAAAATTGAGAAACTAAATGACTCTGATGATGGAATAACACATTTTTTTTTGTAAATCAGATGGTTTCTTTCTTTCCTTTTTTTTTTTTTTTGGCTTTTAATAAAATTGGAGGAGGACCTAATTGAGTTGTCAAGGGATAGATTAATAAAAGTAATTTTTGAAGATGGATTACTATGTGATTTTTGAAATATCCCTCGGAAGGGGCTCAAGAACGGAGTGCCATTGCTGTACAAAATGCCTGCTGTTTATTTGTCAGAGTCGTGGAACTTAACACACCTTAGAATGAAAACTGGGAATAGAATTGAAGCCGAACACTGGCTTGCTCCAGCCATCAGTAATGTTCACCTATGGATGAATGCATCTCTTGAAGAGGGATGTTTCCAGGAACATTCTACTTTTGTATGTACTAATTATAGATCAACATTTGAAATATACTTACGGCGTTTCGATCAATGGTGAGCAAATAATGATTGCAGCAGTCAGTCCAGATAGAAAGGAATGCTAGGTCACTTACTGTCACTAGAAATTTAAAGAGTTTAAGGTTCCAATGTGTATGCCTAGCTCGGTGTCGGAGATGCCCAGTACTGACCAGTTACCGCCTGGGAGCTACACCTACTACATGGGGGTAAAATTCTGTGGGAGAAGCAGAAGTGTGGATTCAAGGAGAAAAGGGAACAACACAGCTGTGCTAAGAGTTCAACAAGAGCGGTTCACATCCTTTTTAAATGAATGATGGAGGTTTTTGACTCTTCTGATATTTACACTTCATGCTGTATATTTAAAAGTTCTGCAACCATCTGTTTCTTAAATGCCAGTATTTACAACACACTGGAAAGCCTATCTTTTGTAACTGTTGTAACTTACGATGAACACTTTGAATGTCAACTAAAAAATGGGTGAGAGGGAATCCGGTTTTATTTGGTTTGAATTATTCTATGAGCTTACAAGAGAAAATTTTGAAATCCACAGTTCCGGGAGACCCGGGTTTCTTGATAGAGGATGGAACAGTTTTTCTCTCGCCTTTCCCTGAGCTTCTGTTTCAAAGCAGCAGGAGAAGGAGAAGCAGGCTCCCTGCTAAACAGGGAGCCTGACGCAGGGCTCGATCCCAGCACCCTGGGATCATGACCTGAGCTGAAGGCAGATGCTTCACCAACAGAGCCCCCCAGATGCCTCTGGATGAGACATTTGTAATATTGAGAAATGAAGCGACAAATAATGCCATACAGTTACAGAGCTAGGTGGAGATCTGGGGATTTTCTGTCTGGGAGGTTGGATTTCTCCATTTTCTCTCAACTTGTTGCTGTTTGATTAGAAGAGAAATTTCTTTATACTTCCCAACCAGAAATTGCTCCTTATCCTCACAACTAGTTGCCTGTTCACATGGCTGTGGACCGCCCGGCTGATGTGTCTTGTGCGTTCATGGACTCTTGTGCCCAGGATTTCTTCACTGGCCACGTCAGCACAGGATTATTCAAAGTGCTATGCGGGGATGTAAGAGAAGACGTGAGCACCCCTTGTTCACGGGTAGCTGGGGAGAAAGCAGACAGCATCTCGGCCCTTTACTCCCTGAGACAGACGCACAACTTAGAACGCGCTCTGGAGCCTGGCGGATGAATAGATGAGCGGAACAGGCCTTCGATTTCGGCATCCGTCACCTTGACCAACCTCTTCAAGGAGAGTTTCCCTCCTGATACACCACTCAAGGCTTGAGCTACTTCCTCCCTCTCCCTCTTGGAGCACTTAACCAGGCTGTGCTTGTTCCTCTTTAGTTTTAAATGTGTTGTCCAAGTCACATATACATAGAGCTGAAAATCAAATCATTCCCAAAGGTTGGAATAAATCACAGCAATCCTTAACCCCTTCTTGCCCCTTCTTGCACACTAGCTCTGCCGCCTGGAGGCAACTGCTTTGAACTCATTCAGCCACTGCCTCTGGCAACTGCCTTCACATTACTATGTAATAAGCATACGTGGCTTGTCCTTGATTTATCCATTTTAGATGGTATCTGTTATCTGTTATGATGGATCACTATTTCAAATTAAATCACATGGTTCGGGCATGTGGGTATTACTCATTTGGTTTCAAACACTCCATCAGTTCTGTCATCCATCTGTCTTTTATCTTGCCCTAGTGACCCACCATCTCAGGTATCCTGGGGAGTCCCCCTTTCTCAGTCTTGTCCCCCTGAATTCTCCATCTTCATGTTTCAGATTGGCCCTAATGCTCTCCTCTCTCTCTCTGAAATTTCTCCTCATGCTTCTCCTGGGTGACACCCACCCTTTCCTGGATCTCACTTCTTTGTCTGTCTTGGTTTACTCCTTCATCTTTCCAGAGCATAAAAGTCCACCCACTTCCTGTGACAGAATAAATGGAGGGTAGAGATTCTGAGTCCCGTCACATGCCTGAAAGTCTGCTTTGCCTCACATCTGACTGAGGTTAACAGGGAACCACGTTCTAGACTGAATCCGTTTCTCTCAGGACTTGGAAGGCATGGACCTCCCCGTCTTTAGCATCCAATATTGAGAAGCCTGATGTCAAGCTATTCTTTTTTTGCCTTGGAGAATTTTAGGGAACATTCCTTTATCTCTGTTGTCAGTAGCAGTATACCTAGTGTGGATCTTTACCCTTTGTTGTGCGGGTTACTCGGTCAGCTCCTGGTCTGTGCCCCAGGTCAAGAAAATGTTCAATAACTTCTTCCTGTCCATTTTCTGTGTTCTCTCATTCTGAAACTCCTTTTAGTCAGATGTTGGGCCTTCTGGAATAACCTTCCATGCCTCTTCTCTTTTCTCTCATATTTTCCCTCTTTTTAGCATTTGTAAGAATTTATTCAGTGTTATCTACCAAGCCCCATGTTGAGTATTTTCATTTTGGCTGCATTCTATGTTTTAATTTCCAAGAGTTTATTCTTAACCCCTAATTGTTACCATTTTATAGTGCTTTACCCTTGTTTTAAAGCTGCAGTGTTTTCTTGCTCTAAAAATATTGTTTGGGGCTATTTTTAAATGCTCTCTCTTCTCTGATTAGTTCCATTTCCTCTGGTTTCATTTTTGTGGTGTTTACTTGGGCTTTCTTCATGTTACAGGTTCTCCTCGTGTGTTTGAGGATCCTTGGGTGTCCAGTATTCAAAGTTCTAAAAGGCTGATTGGAAAGTCCAGAATTTCATGATGCTTCCCCAGAACAAACTAACCCTGCTGACACCTTGATCTTGAACTTCTAGCCTCAAGGAGCGTGAGAAGTAAATTTCTGTTGGTGAAGCCCCACAGTTTGTGGTATGTTGTTGTATCATCACTAGGAAATAATGCAATGACCATGCACTATAATTTTAAATAGATACCTTCTGCCATGTCTGTGTTATATTAAATATATGCACTACAATATATTGTTTAACATTAGAAAGAGGACGTTTCACATGTACTCATTCTACCACCTTGACCAGACGTCTATCACGTGACCGGGTTCACTTGTCTGTGCCCCTATTATGCACTCTTTGGGCCCCGGGATTTTGCCTAATTACCCCATATAACTACAATGTCTGGTCTCTAGAAAACATTCAATAAATGTTTTGTGGATGAATAACTGAGGGATATGTAGACTTTTAATAAGTAATTAAATAAGCTCATAAACTGAGGGACTGACCAATAACATGTATGGTTATTCAGTGAAGGCTTCTAGAAAGAGATAAACAATACTAACAATTGAGTCTGATACATATTTTCATAATTTTGTTTTCTAATTAATACACTAGTAAACAATTTCTTGCCCAAAGATTTGCCATATTAACTAGGCCATCCCTTCTCTCCCCATATGGGCCGTCCTAGAGCTAGGCTTATGTCATAACCCAGATCTTTTGGATGACCTCATAGCTGACCTTTCTGGTTTTCCATGAACTCATTTATTCATGCAGCAATGAATTCTTTCAACAAATAGTTGTGAAGCAAAGAGTCACAGATATTTGCTGAGCACAAACTATGTACCAGGAATTATCTGGTCATAGGATTTGGCTGTGAACAAGAGAGACAGCTTCTCCCCTCTCGTGAGCCTTGAAAAGAGTAACAAATGATTCTGTTTAAAAGACTTCGGTGACTAGATTATGTAATGCATAAAGACCATACCTCTGGGGAAGAACAGGCTTATTCCTAGGTATGGTCAGACAGTATGATTTTGTGACTTTTGTCTAGAGCTTGCTGGCACTTGTAAGGGATAAATGCATCTGTGAGTTGCTGTGTTATGTTACTGCAAGATGGACAACATAGGGAAGCAGAAATCCCATGAGCTTTGGAGTCTGAAGCATTAGGCATGAATGGATGAGCCAGTCCTGGGTCTTGTCTGGGCCTCAGGGTGCTCAGGATTGGAGCAATCCTACCTCATGCATAATCAGGTGAATCTCATGAGGAAATGAAACCTTTATATGGCCACACTTTTCTGGGTCACAATTCTTAAACCAGATATGGAAAAAAGTCTGTTAGTAGGTATTAGATTAGACTTCCTTGGCAAAGCTTATTGAGAGGTCTGAAAACTATAGTAGGTTTCTGAAAACACAGCCTTGAGAAATTTGTCTGCATGGAAAGCAGTTTCCCACTTACCCTGTGCCCAACCAGACCTTTATCACAAATGTCTCTGCTGGGGTTCCACGGCCAAAGAGGAGGCCACCACTAAACCATGCTCTCAGTGGCTCGGGCCTTTGTGGTCTAGGCCTTGGATCTTTCACTCAGATTATCTAGTGCTCGTGTCTTAGGATCATGTGTAACTGTTTACCTTGGGTGCTTGGGACTTGTAAATGGCCTACTTGGGTCTAGAGCGAGTTTTGTTTTGAGGTGCAGCTGATGAGAAGGGGGCTGACGATGGCATGAGTCCTGGCCACTCGTGCAGGCCTGTTACTTGTAATGCTCCAGTGACAGTCCTGACCTCTATCACAGTCTTCTCCTGCTCATTCAGCCCTGGCCTAAGACTGGAGTGAAGACACTGAGGGGAGAGCCAGCAGCAACAGAAAGAGGGACACCCAGGGTGGTGGTCACACCAGCGACAATGTCATGCTTTGTTAAAAAGCTTACACATTTTCCAGGATATGCCAGAGCAACCTGTTTTATTTTTCTGCTTGGTTCCAGGTATGTGGGAACAGAAAACTAATCTTTGCCAGGTTGTACAGACGTGTGTATAAATATCTTTTGCCCTCCAGCCTTGGGCTCAAATATTAAAGATGACAACCCTTATTATTGTTAGAAACTGCAAGTAAAAGAAAATTCTCATTGTGTGTACTCAAGCAAAATGACTTCATCAGTTTCTCCTCGGCTTGCACAAAGGGAATTTGAAGTTAAAGTTCATGCTTTAGATGGCATTATGTAGGAGACTTTTTTTTCCCTCCCACATTGCACATCAAGCTGACTTTTTATCCAACTGTGAATGATATTGGGATAATTAAGATAAGCCTCTGAAACACTGTATGGAGACAAACAGAGATTCCACTTACATAATTAAAAGAGAAATTTTTATGGTGTTTATTGTCAACGAAAGCATTATACGATCTTGTGTCATTACAAGTGAATTATTGGCAGGTAGCGTGTCTACACAGCACTTTCAATTCACCCATTTCCCACAATACAGAGTAAATGGGTTCATTTAAACAGAACAAAATAAAAAGCAGAAGGGGCTTAATTGCAGGTGTCCTCTTTTAGGAACGATGTCCTTTTAGTTGCAACTTGTAGTAAAATTAGAGGGTACTGGGCTTGTTTTGTTTTTCTCCTGCTTCTTTAAAAGTTATTTAAGGTTTCCACTCTGATGAATCTGAGCCTTACTGTATCTGGGTGGCAGGGGAAGGATTTGGGAGTTTGGGAGTGAGTGTTGGAAAAAAGGCAGCACGGAATGCAAGATAGAACTGGTCAAAAAAGACAGAAGTAGCAGTGTATAGGATGATAATGCCTTAAGGCCTTCCTACTCAAACACAGACCAACACATCTGCATGACTTAGGGGGTTTATTAGCAAAGCAGATTCTCAGGCCTGTTGAATCAGAATCTGCATTTTAACAAAATTCCCATTAACTTGTGAGAAGCACTGCTGTACAGACTATTTGAGATAGACTAATTCAAATATTTTATTGGAAAAGAAATAGACTGGGGTGCCCGACTGGCTCAGTTGGTGGAGTATGTGACTCTCAGTCTCAGGGCTGTGAGTTTGAACCCCACATTAGGTGTGGCGATTACTTAAAAATAAAATATTCTTAGGGTGCCTGAGTGGCTCAGTCAGTTAAGCATCTGTCTTTGGCTCAGGTCATGATCTCAGGGTCCTGGGATAGAGCTCGGCGTTGGGGGTGGGGGGTGGTCTCTGCTCCGCAGGGAGCCTGCATCTCCCACTCCCCCTGCTTGTACTCTCTCCTCTCTCTCTCAAATAAATAAACAAAATCTAAAATAAATAAATAAAATGGTTTTTTTTTTTTAAAGATTTTATTTATTTGACAGAGAGATCACAAGTAGGCAGAGAGGCAGACAGAGAGAGAGGAGGAAGCAGGCTCCCTGATGCGGGGCTCGATCCCAGAACCCTGGGATCATGACCTGAGCCGAAGGCAGAGGCTTTAACCCACTGAGCCACCCAGGTGCCCTGTTTTTTTTTTGTTGTTGTTGTTGTTTTTAATCACAGAAAACCTCCTTTAAGAAAAGGAATAGACTGATCCAAGGTCACTAACTGGCAACATGACCACTCACTGTTGCTAATAATATCCTCTAGTGATTTGTTTAACATCTGCAGCACCTTTGAAATTCCTATTGTTATAATCCTTTTAAAATTTCTATTACTATTTGCAGTTTTGTTTTTTTTCTTGGTTAATACTGCTATATTTCCCCGCCCCAAAACAACTTTTGGTTTTGTTGATCCTCTCTAATAGATATTTTCTATTTCACTAATTTCTGCTTTTCCCTTTATTGTCTTTCTTCTTTCTTTGGGCTTATGCCGCTATTTTTTTTTTCTCATTGTAAAGTTAGCTCTTCGGTTTATTAAGTTTTAGATCTTGTTCTTTTCTAATATAAACACCCAAGGCTGTCAAACTCTTCGCTAAGTACCACAGTAGCTGTATTGACACATTTTGATACATAATGTTTACTGTTCAGTTCTGAATATTTTCTAACTTCAATTTAATTTTGTTTTTAGTATGTGAACAATTTTTAAGTGCTTTATATGTGTTTCCAAACCCATGGGGTTTTTAGTTATCTTTTTCCTTTCTTATTTGTATTTAAGTTTATGGTCTATATGTCAGTCCTTTACAATATTTAGTAAATAGGTGTGTTAAAATTTCCCAGAGAGATGGTGAATTTAGCAATATCTCCCATAGAGCCATCGATTTTTGTCATATATATATATATGTATATGTATATATTTGAAATTCTGTTGTTAGTTGCATTCAGATTTATAATTGTTACATATTTCTGAAAAATTGGACTTTTTACTATTCATGATGTTATGACTTTCATCTCTAATAATGCTTTCCATCTTAAAGTTTAGTTAGTCTGATGTTAATATTACTACTTGATTTATCTTTTGGTCAGTTATTTTTCTTGGTATGTGATGTTTTTATCCTTTGACTTTTAATCTTTCTTACTCTTATGTTTAAGAAGTAGATATTTAAACAGAAATAAATATTTAAGTATACATTTAAGCAGCATATAGCTGAACTCTATTTTTTGTCCAGTCTGATAATTGTTACCTTCTCATTCGAATATTTAGTCTTTTTATATGTATAGTAATTACTGATATATTTAGATCTCTGTGCCATTTATATGTTCTACTATCTTCTTGGTTTTGGCCTTTTCCTTTTAAAAATATTTTCCTTCTTATCACTAGCCATCAGGGAGATTCAAATTAAAACCACAT
>PISX010017781.1:0-42199 GCA_004024625.1 Mellivora capensis | reverse complement strand
TGTTGTTGTTGTTGTTGTTTTCCCTCTCTTCTGAAATTGAGGAGATAATCTGAATATTTTAAGATCCCTTATAGCAAAAATTTTCTCTGTCTGGAGATTTCAAGACAAATAGCATCACTCTACACGAGCTATGTATTAGAATCTTATTCCTTTAGGGATTCTCTTTTCTCTTCCACTTTGCAATGTTTTCTTATAATACACTAAATGCTTTTCTTAGGAAACTCTTAACTTTAGCGATGCTGGCTAACCCTTAGAAACGGAAGCCCATTAACCTCTTTTAAAAGCTTTCATGATAATCTATTGAAAATGGAATATGACTATGAAATGTGGTTAATGGTATATGAATATACAATATAGGTAATGGAATGCCATCAATATCCAATCCTTTCATTTCTAAACTCAAGGACCCATACTGATTTATTAAGACCATTCTCCTATAAAAGCACTTTCATGATACTGAAATCTAAAATAAACTTATATTTATCTTTGTGTACTCAGCGCCTAGTAGCATGATGTATCTTGAAAGAATCTCTTTTTGTGAGGGCACTTTTGTAAATAACCGGGAGATAAACCAAGAGCATACCATTCAGGTACATAGTGGTGAATCTGTCAGGAGACAAAACAAAGGTAGACCTCTGATTGTCTAAGTTAATTTATTCATAGACAGCGAAACAACTACCTAGAGCCAGGATTTACCCTCTGTTTTGACAATAGAAACACAGTCACTTGGCCTTCCATCTCTCTCCCATCGGGAAGAATCACAGAGCAATTTGTAGTATTACCATAGCAATTGTAAATACATAGTTTGGCTCATGTGATTTAATTTTTCTCTCTGTCCTTGGTCCTTATTTTTTAAAATGTTATTATATTTATGTCTGTGCTCTTTGTAGGTACATTTTCTAAAAGCCACTTTTGAATCAGGCAGGACGTCAATAAAATTTGGTGGTAAGGATTGTCTTGGAATTAAATGGAAAAAAAAAAAAAAGGTCCCAGTCCTTTGAGAATTTAGGTTAGCCGTAAAAGGAAAGATTGGGGTATGGGACTTCAAGGAGATTTCCTGAGGAAGGGATTTATCAGGGTTGGAGGAGTTCAAAGTTATCTAGGGGGAGTGAGTAGAAGCATGGAGTGGAGGCCCCTGGAACCAGATGCTGTGCTTTCATGCAGGGGCTGAGGGGCTGCATACCTATGGCCTTGTTACTTTCACGCGTCCGGAGCCAGAGTTTTAGAAATCGTTCATGATCTATATGGAGTGTTTCCCCCAAATCCTAAAAATGATGCAAAAGTGAGATGAGATTGGAATATAATTTTTTTAATATTAAAGAATTCTTTGATGTTTTTGGAATTAAGAAAACTTAATATGAAGAGACTTAGTTACAGTTGGCTTGCTTTAAGAACTAGTACTGCCTCGCCCTATAGGGAACTCCGAATCCAAATCAGAAGGTCGACCTCTGAGCTCCTGGGCCATGTGGAATTGAGAAGGGAGGCCAGCAGTTCCCCCTGGCTTAACAACACTCGAAACCACACTACTTTAAGGTAACTGCTGCCCTTTTTTTTTTTCTTCCCCAGAAGTAAAATTCTGTGCCTTATTAAAATGTCAAATTGTATGACGAGCTGAGGGACATGAGAGAGATGGGCCTCTCTAGATGGTCCTTAGAGGGGTCGACACCTGCCTTTATCTTTTCTGAGCAAGAACCCTCCATTCCAAGCAGCACCAAGGGGACTCGGCCCTGTGACTCCCATGCGCTTTGTGTCTGAGATTGTACACACTTTGGTACCGACCGAAACTGATGTCAAGTGGGATCATGAGGGGCTGGCCTCAGATGGTGGCAGGAAGCCAAAAAGCACTGCTTCCGCCTCATTTCCTTGTGAACTTCTTGGTCACTCTGCCAGCTTTTTTCTTCATGGGTGAAATATTTCCATGAAAAAAAGCAGAAATCGGACCTTTTCTGTAAGTTAGTACTCAGCTCATGATGCATAATCAGAAAATTGCGTTTTGGATGGGGCTTTCCTCTTTTCAGGGCTAAACCAATGAAATTTCAGTTCAGCCTTAGAAAATCCTTTTTAAGTACAAGCCTAAGTCATTCTCTCCAATCTAGTCTTGAGCAGCAGCAAATCTGTTATTTTAACCTCCATTATACACCTTTTTCTCCCAATTCTGAATTGGTTTAGAATTGGTCCATTTCTGTAAACGTTATTCTTCCACATTTTAAAAGGATGCACTTAACTTTAATAACTGTTTTAAGGGAAATGCATCCAACTAATGCGACCAGATGAAGGAAATACACAGTTTGAGAAAATGGCTCGTTTGAAAGCCGCTAGTGGTTGATCATGGGCTGTTAGGTTCACAGAGATAGACACGCATACCTCAGCCTGGACCTCTGTCTGGCATGTATCACCGGCTTTGTGCACTTTCACGTTCTTCATGTAGCTGGTGTGCTGTGTTACAGGCCATGTCCAGCTCCCTTTAGCTGCGGAGGCCATGACACGTTACACCTTTGGAATATTGTTAAAGCTTTGTTTTCATTTTTTAAGATTTATTTATTTTAGAGAGAGGGAGAGCAGGAGCAAGAGTGGGGGAGAGAGAGAATCTCAAGCAGACTGTGTGCTGAGCACGGAGTCTGACACAGGACTCGATCTCACGACCCTGAGTTTACGACCTGAGCTGAAACAAAGAGTCAGAGGCTTAACTGACTGTGCCACCCAGGTGCTCTGAAATGTTGTTACAGTTTTCTTTTCTTTTTCTTTTTTTCTTTTGAGATTTTATTTATTTATTTTTTAGAGAGAGAGAAAGCATGAGAGGAGAGAGGTCAGCGGGAGAAGCAGACTTCCTGCTGAGCCGAGAGCCCGATGCGGGACTCGATCCCGGGACTCCAGGATCATGACCTGAGCCAAAGGCAGTTGCTCAACCAACTGTGCCACCCAGGTGCTCTGAAATGTTGTTACAGTTTTCAAATCACTAATAGCTGGGTATCAAACCTTTAATCCAGATCCTAGCATTATCAATTTGTGCAAAATGTCCAGCTTAAAGTGCTGAGACTTTACTTCCCACAGAGGATTCTGTTTGGAATCTTATTGTGCCATTTTGTGAAGTGGCTTAATTCCCGCAATAATTAGCTTTCTTTTTGTGGATTGGTAGTGCTTGCCATAGCAACAAGTTGCATTTATAAGAATGAGTAGTTTTTAGCATCCACAAGTGCTTAATTGACCAACGGCTTTAGTTGGCATATCCTTCTTAAGGTTAGTGTCATTATAGTTAATTATGAAAATAGATGTTGAAAATTTTATGTGTTTATCATTGATTTGTACAGATTGGTAGTCATTCTTTCAGTCAATATATGGTTATTAGGTTAGGAGGAAATGAGATTTTGCAGACTGCCGAGTAGAAGTGTACTAAAGTTCTGGTAAATCACAAATCACGTTATAAAATTTATAAACATTAACTTAGACTCAAATATCGGAAAGGTTTGATTCTGAACTATTCTTAACATTTTTGTAAACTTGGGAAAGTGACTTAAACTTTCTCAGTCTCAGCCTAGTTAGGTATAAAAGATGAAGTAGAAAATGTCTGTTCTGTTCTTGTCTATGGTCATTTTACGTGGCGAAGTATAGTTTTATGGTTTGGTGTTTTGAGAGAGAAAAGCAGGTACCTACTTCTTCCCCCTCCCTAAATGTGAAGAACAGAAGGCAAGAAGAATATGTGTCTAAGACCTTTCAGAAGTCAGGTGAGATGAGCAATGCGCACAGTTTATTGATGATAACAGGCTTTATTGTTGAGAGCAGCATGGCGGTCATGGGTGACCTTTGTAACAGAGAGGACAGAAGCCACTCCAGCAGTAAGATTATAAGGCAGACTGAAAGCCACTCATGCAACTGGAGACTCTGAGCACAGACAGCTCTTTGGAGAAGTTTTGACAGTGTTCAGGAGGGGTAAGTAGAGAGGTGCATAGACAGGAAACCACATTCCAGGGAGAGAGGTTTTCATCGGGATCTTAAACTACTGTTCCGGTGATGGTTGTGTTTATGACAAGGAGTCAGAATATTCTTAAATGCTGGCAAGAATGACCAAAACCGGAAATAAAGTTTCAGGGTGCACAAGAGGTGGACTAATCACTAGCATGTGCTTTCTGACAAGGCATAAACCATAAGAGAACATTGGTGAAGGAACTGGACACCACAAGGAAGAATAGAGTAGTTGAGGAAGTTACAGATATGGTGGCCTTTTAAGTAATTTCACATAAGAACTTTTGTTTTCTTTCTGAAGTAGAGGATAGGTCACCTGTTAAGAGTCTCAGGTTGAGGAAGCAGAAGAGATATGAGAGCAATGAAGAAGACTAAAGAATAGCTACTAAAAAACTGTGATTATTTGAAACTTGAGAAATAGCAATTAGATGTTTAGGGATTTTTTTATGGTAATAATCCCGGATATGTATATTGCACTTTATTTTTTATTAAATGTTTCACATGCATCATTTCACAAAACGTTAGTACCTTTTCCCCCCAGTTTTTCTGAGGTATGGTTGACACATAAAATTGCATTTGAGATGTGCAGCATAATGATTGGATGTATGTTTCCATTGTGAGATGATTACTGTAATTAGGTTAACACATCTGTCACGTCACAGTTACACAACCCCCCCCCCCCGCCTTTTTGGTGCTGAGAACACTAAGATACACTTCGTAGCACATTTTAAGTACATGACAAAGTATTATTTTTTTAAAGATTATTTATTTATTTATTTGACAGAGAGAGAGAGATCACAAGTAGGCAGAGAGGCAGGCAGAGAGAGAGGCTGAAGCAGGCTCCCCTCTGAGCAGAGAGCCCGATGTGGGGCTCGATCCTAGGGTACTGAGATCATGACCTGAACCAAAGGCAGAGGCTATAACCCAGGCACCCCCACAATAAAATACTATTATTCATAGTTGCCACACCACACAATAGAGCCCCAGAATTTAGGCCCCTCCTCTCCCCATTTCCCCCACCCCTCAGGCCCTGGCAACCACCAATTAACTCTATGTTGCCATGAATTTAACTTTTTTAGATTGCACATATAAGTGATACCAGACAGTATTTGTCTGTCCCCGTCTATGTTATTTCATAGAGCATGATGACCTCTGGGTTCCTCCATTTTACAAAAGACAGGACTTCTTTCTTATTTATAGTTGACTAAGAATCCATTAAGTTTGTGTATACATGTATATGTGTGTGTGTGTGTAAAATGGTTTTCCATATATGATGTCATGTTACCTGCAAGCAGGGACAATTTTAATTCTTCTTTGCTGATTTGGACACCTTTTATATCTTTTTCTGAATATCTCTGGGTAGAGGTTTAACTAATATGTTGAATAGGAGTGGGAAACATGGGCACCCTGGTGTTGCCAGTCTTTGAGGCGAAGCTTTCAGCTTTTTACCATTGAATGTAATCTGAACTTTGAGATTGTATATATGGGCTTTAAAAATATTGACATAAATTCCATCTGTACTCAATTTGTTGAGACTTTTTAATCAAGTAAGCATGCTGAATATTGTCAAATAGTTTTTTTTTTTGTTTGTTTGTTTTTGCATCTACTGAGATGATAAGATTTTCATCCTTCATTCTGGTTAATGTGGCATAGCACACTCACCGATTTGCATACATTGAACCATCCCTGTGTCCTATGGATAAATCTCGTTTGGTAATGGGGTATCATCCTTTTCATGTGTGAATTCTATTTGTTAGCATTTTGTTGAGAATTATCACATATGTATTTTATATATATACTTATTATGAATATTAACCTATAATTTTATTTTCTTGTAGTGTACTTATCTTTGATGTCTGAGTAGTACTGGCCTCACAGAGTTTTTAGATATTCTTGAATCTTCAGTTTCTTGGAGGAGTTTGAGAAGAATTGGGTTAATTCTTTTTTAAATGTTAGGTAGATTTCACCATCGAAACCATCTGGTCATGTGCACGTGTGTGTGTGTGTGTGTGTGTGTGTGTGTGTGTTTGTTTTGGGAGATTTTTGAGTACTGATCCAATCTTTTTTTTTTTTTTTTCCAATCTTCTTACTTGATATTGGTTTGTCCAAATTTTCTATTTCTTCATGATAGGTTGTATGGTGCCAGAAGTTTAGGCATTTCTTCCTGATTACCCACTTTTTCAGCATATAATTCCTCATAACTAGTTTCTTACAGTCCTTAGTATTTTAGTTGTAATGTTTCCTCTATCATTTATAATTTTACTTGAGTCATCTTTTTTTCTTTTTTTTTTTTCTTGGTTAGTCTGGCTGAAGGTTTGTAAATTTTGTTTAGCTTTTCAAAAAGCCAGTGGTTAATTTTGTTGATCTTTATTATTTTTCTTTTTATTGTCTATGGTATTTATTTCTGCTTTGATATTTATTATTTCTTTACTTCTGCTAACTTTGTGCCTTATTTGTTCTTTTTTTTACTTCCTTGAATTGTAAACTGAGGTTATTTATTTGATATCTTTCCTTTTTCTTAATGTAATCATTTATTACTATAAACTTATAGAACTCCTTTTGCTGCAATGCATAAATTTTGGAATGTTGAGTTTCCATCTTCATTCGTCTCGGGCTTTTTTTTTTAATTTCCTTTTTGATTTCCTTCTTTGACCCATTGGTTGTTTAATTTCCATACATTTCTGGATTTTCTGATACTCCTCTTGTTAATGATTTCTAGTTTCCTATCACTGTGATTAGAAAAGATCTTTGATATGGTCACAGTCTACTTGTGTTTGTTAAGACTTGTTTATGTTTCTAACATAAGATCTCTCCTGGAGAATGTTGCCTTTACACTTGAGAAGTATATGTATTCTGCTGTTGAGTGGAATGTTCTTTATACTAATGTTATTAAAAAAAGATTTATTGAACAGACACTTCTCCAATGAAGACATACAAATGGCTATCAGACACATGAAAAAATGTTCATCATCACTAGCCATCAGGGAGATTCAAGTTAAAACCACATTGAGATACCACCTCACACCAGTTAGAATGGCCAAAATTAGCAAGACAGGAAACAACGTGTGTTGGAGAGGATGTGGAGAAAGGGGAACCCTGTTACACTGTTGGTGGGAATGCAAGTTGGTGCAGCCACTCTGGAGAACAGTGTGGAGGTTCCTCAAGAAGTTAAAAATAGAGCTTCCCTATGATACTGCAATTGCGCTACTGGGTATTTACCCCAAAGATACAGATGTGGTGAAAAGAAGGGCCATCTGTACCCCAATGTTTATAGCAGCAATGGCCATGGTCGCCAAACTTGGAAAGAACCAAGAGGCCCTTCCACAGACGAATGGATAAGGAAGATGTGGTCCATATACACTATGGAGTATTATGCCTCCATCAGAAAGGATGAATACCCAACTTTTGTAGCAGCATGGACGGGACTGGAAGAGATTATGCTGAGTGAAATAAGTCAAGCAGAAGAGTCAATTATCATATAGTTTCACTTATTTGTGGAACATAACAATAACACGGAGGACATGGGGAGATGGAGAGGAGAAGGGAGTTGAGGGAAGTTGGAAGGGGAGGTGAACCATGAGTGACTACAGACTCTGAAAAACAACCTGAGGGGTTTTGAAGGGGGGGGGTGGGAGGTTAGGGGAACCTGATGGTGGGTATTAGGGAGGGCACGTATTGCATGGAGCACTGGGTGTGGTGCAAAAACAATGAATACTGTTACACTAAAAAGAAATAAAAATAAATTAAAAAAAAGATTTATTGAGTTGAAATATTTTGAGTGTAGTTCTAAGCTCTTTATATCTACATTGTCTTTTTATCTTCACTATCTCCTCTGAAGCTCAGATAGTTATATACATTTTTCAGATGAAGAACTAACAGAAAGGTTAAGTTACAGATTCAAGTTCATGTAGTACAGTTAACAAAGTAAATAAGTTCCTTACTATCTTTTAGAAGTAAAATTACAGTTTATCACTTGATACAATAGCAGGTCATAATACTGTGGTGACTATTTATTTTTGTATACTCTCTCTCTTTAAGAAGAATTTCTCTCCTTGGAACACTGGGGATTTTAATGATCCTTTCTTTAGACCCTCTCCCAACTGCACAATCTCCCAACTCTCTAGTTTTCTAAATTAAAGTGATCAGGTAGTCTTTTCTTAAATATTTGTTGGGCTTTTATTATGTTCTGGGTACTATGCTAAGCCCTGGAAATAATAAAATGAAAAGTAACAAGCAAAAGCCAAAAAGCCCTGAGCAATGTACCTGATGTCAAAGGGTATTCCATGGACGCACAGGTATGAGGACCTGGAGACGGCGATTAGCTTGAGGCTAGAAGCCTCAAGAAGCCGCCTGCCACAGTGACTTTAGTTGTAAGGCTCTTGACTGACATGACCTCTGGATCATTTTTCTGTCACAAGCTGGATGACTTAAAAAAATGGAAGTTGATTCACCTGGACTTCTGAGGAAGTCCAGAAATCACAGTGTGACCACTTATGGTTTCTTCTGTGGGTTCTGAGGAAAACAATCTCTTCATGCCTTGCTCCTAGCTTCTGGTCACTTCTGGAAATCCTTGGCATTCTTGGCTTGTAGGTCCACCATTCCACCTCTGCCTCCGTTTTCGCATCAGCTTCTCTTTAGTGTGTCTCTCTTTTTTCTCCTTTACTGTCTCTTGGGATGTGTGTCATTGGATTTAGGGCCCATGCAGTTAATCAAGGATGATCTCATCTTGAAGATATCTTGCGTAGTTAAATAGACAGATCCCTTTTGCAAGCAAGATCACATTCACAGGTTCCAGATACCCATAGCTTTTAGGGGGCTACCATCCAACTACCAGCATCCTCTTCCTGTATTGTTATTCTTCTCTCTGGCTGTGCTTCTGCCAAACTGGCCTTCTCTCTACTCCTCTTTAGGGACAAGTTTCTTTTTATTTCAGAGTCTTCCACGTAGCCTTCCCTTCTTTTCATTCGTATCTGGGCTGACTTTAATTCACCTTGGCCATTTCACTTTCTCAATTTCTCAAGACCGCTTTCTCTGCGATCATTGAATTGTAGCCTCCAAGTTAGGTTAGAGCTTCACTCATGAAACACATCCTCACACCATCATACACTTACTCTTGGAACACTTAATATGATTATAACTTAGTAGTTATTACTGCAAAAATAGCTTCTATGAAATTGTGTATCAGTTTATGAGTTTATGAGTTTGAGGACTGCAGAGAACTCTGATCACTAGTGCCTACCACAATGCCTAGTAAAAAGAGCACAATGATTACTTGTTAAATCTGATTTTAAAATAGGTGGTGTAAAATTGAGGATGGGCATACTAGCATGAAGTTTTGAAACTGAAATTGTTTTTTGTATATTCCTATGTGGCTTACTTCAGCAGAATACAGTTTTCTTTCTTGACCTAATTTTTTCACAAATGGATTTGTGCTTAAGCAAATGTAAAATGTGTGCTGGACTCAAATAGTTCTCTAATATATCAATCGTTTGGAACAAATTTGCATTTTCAAAATAAACATATGGCAAAACTAACCATCCAATTTTATCACATGGTTGCTGATATATGGCTTCAATGGATGGTATTGGAGAGCTACCAGGTCTACATGACAGCCAATAAATGTCTTAGTTATCAAAACACCTATCCAGGTCCTGACAGTAATAACTTTCAGATGTATTATTTGAAAAATAAAAAAAAAGCTGAAAATGAAAGGGTAGTGGGTTGTTGTTGGAAAGGAAGGAAAGGATAAAGGCTCAAAGGAGGGCTGATGGAAGTGTAGGTGGTGCTGGATTATTAGCAAAAGCTTTTCACGGGACTCTAAACTGGGAGAAACCAAAGGAAAGGGAAGGAAGTCCAGAATAAATAATTTACATGGAATAGATAGGCCAAATTAAAAGTGCTGATGATATTAGATGTTGCCAAGAAGATAACCTAACAGGAACTCTTCCATACCACTGAATGGAATATAAACAGGTTTAAGCATTTTGCAAAATAATTTAGCATTATCTCTCTCAACCAAAGGTGTACACATTCTATGGTCCAACAACTTCTCTCCTAGGTATATTTACTAGAGAAAATTTGGGCTATATGAACATGCAGTATTTTTTTAAAAATAGATTTTCCTAGGCTGTGAAGGAATTTATAAGTGAGTAACATTATTTGTTTATTGAATGATACAGTATTATTTGATAGCTCAGTATTATTTGATAGTATTATTTGATAGTTCATTGACCTATTTGATAGTTCATTGGATATATTATTTGGTATGATATTTTTATGGAACTTTTTCAGTTATCAATCAAATTTCTTTAATGCTTATAGATTTATTCAGGATTTTTATTTCTTCTCAAATCATATTTGATAAAAATAAGTATATTTTTCTAGGAATGTTTTCATTGACATTTTCAATTTAGCCCCCTTAGATAATTCTGACTTAATGGGATGGAATACAGCTCAGCTCCCTGATTTTGCAGGAGCCCAACCAAATGCTTTGGTTCATTTCCTGTCATGGGGAGGGGGCCGGGAAAGGTGGGTGGGGTAATGGACACTGGGGAGGGTATGTGCTATGGTTAGTGCTGTGAAGTGTGTAAACCTGGCGATTCACAGACATGTACCCCTGGGGATAAAAATTTGTTTATAAAAAATAAAAATTAAAAAAAAAAAAAAAAAAAAAGAAAAGGCATTTCCCCCCCCCAAGGCTACCAATGCTTACCATTTAAGTTTTGGCTGATTTTACCATTGTGGGTATTTAATTGGTTTATTTGTTTGGTTTGGTTTGGTTTGGGGTTTTGTTTTTATTTTGCATTCTCATTTGTTCAACATTGTATTAAAAAGTATCGTTGATGAAAATTGCCCAGGATATAGCAGCAGGGGTTTAAAAACTCAGACCAAGGCAAATGATATTGATCCCACTTTTTTCCCCCAAACATTTGAGTTCCTAATACCGTATATATCAGGCAACTAGCTCTTCTTGAATGATGTTTCATGTTGCAGGATGGAACTCTTTGGTGCCTCCATAGCTCATTCAAAATTGTGACCATCTTTGGATCTTATGACACTTGTCTTGTGGTCTTTCTACAGAGGTGGTAATATTCACTCTGAATCATTGAGCAGCTTTGGGAAAATACAGGCTTGATTTCATAGTAAATTCTTTATCACACAGACTTCTCAATAGTCAATTCAAAAATAGTGCCACGGCACAATTGAAGCCTTTATTTACTGTATTTTGTCTGCATATTCTTCTTTACTGTATGACTGCTGACTTCAGCCTATGGTTTGTATCATGATTGTTTAAGGTATTTTTAAAATCCTAGAGTTTTCACTATATATATATATATATATATATATATATATAGAGAGAGAGAGAGAGAGTGTTTTACTATAATAATAATGAATGGAATTATAGAATAGTAAAGGTAGAAGGAATCTTGGTAATTATGCCTATCTTTTATTTATAACTTATTTGGAAACTGAGGTCCTCAGAAACAAAATGATTGGTCAGAAATCAGAGCTTGGATTTAAACCAGACACTCTCTAGTTCTATCTTGTTTATTTTGCCATACACCATAAGACCATGTTTCTGAGTATCAGTTTCCATTTTATAACAGTAGATGTAAAATTAAAAGGTTTTTAAAGTAAGATGACTAGCTGACTATGCCTAATCCTGGGATATAATCTGAAAAGTCTTAGTGAATGAGTCAATAGATTGATCTAACTTATATCATTTCTCATGTTTTCATATACTGAGTACTTCCAATTAATTGAGTCTTGCCTATAGAAATCATAGAAGGCATCATTTGAACTTCATCTTATAAACTCTCAGAATTCAAGATGATACTGAATTTTATTGCTTTATTCTGTATATATTAATAAATACTATGTTTTTATTTATTTTACTTTTTAAAAAATTTTATTTATTTGAGAGAGAGAGACAGAGAGCACAAGAGGGGAAGAGAGGGAGAAGCAGGATCCCCGCTGAGCATGGAGCCTAACACAGAGCTCAGTCTCAGAACCCTGGGATTAAGACCTGAGCCAAAGTCAGGTACTTAACTACTGAACCACCCAGGCACGAAATACTATGCTTTTAAAGATTTACTTCACTTGATTTACTGAACTTTTGGTCTTCATGTATTTAATGATTTGTATTGTGTCCCTATCATTCAAATTTTAGGAAGGGAAAAAATGCATAGTCCACGTCCCACCATATACAACTTGAACGTATATTTTGGGTATTTTTAAATCAACACAAAATCAGCTTTCTTGTCTTTTTTTTGAATTTTATTTTAAACCACAGTAGGGTATTTCATCATGTGAATGTAGTGTAACATAATTAACTGGTACCTTTATAATATGTTATAAAATAGCAGTGTTGCTATGAATACTTTGTACAAACACCATTTTGCAAATATGTCTATGTGATAAATTTCTAGATGTTGAAATTGTGGGTCAAAATGATATGATAGTTTTGATAGATAAAATCTCTTACACAGAGGTTGTTCTCTAATTCTGTAATTGTACCAGTGTATTCTTATACCAATAATGGACAAATTGTGTGTGTGTGTGTGTGTGTGTGTGTGTGTGTGTGTGTGTGTGTTGAGCACAATAGAGCAGTTGGCTTAATGACAAGACTAAGTCATCTGCAATAACATTTGCCAGGTCTCCAGGTACGCAGTTGTCTGTAAAAGCTGGGACAAGGATCTATGAAGGCTGGCCATCAGATTCTGAAACAGGAATCCTAGCTCTTGTGCTCTGGAATTTTTATGCAACATCATTGAAGAAGTGCCAGCCCTTACTGAGGACATTCAAGGCCTTGGGTCCAAGCCCTGTGTTAGAGCAGAAGTATGATGTGCTGGAGCTCATTCTCTATTCCTTTTCTCCTTTCTCAGCATTTATTGCTTGAGGTCCTTCTGTTTGCTTGATTAGGGGGATGGGTTTTGAGACTTAGGCTTGTAGCTCTGCTGAACCTGTGGGTTGAGCTGCCACCTCAGCTTTTATGAGGACTGATTGCCTCAAGAATTTGGCAGGGGCTGGTTTCTGGGGAATTACGCAGAAGGCCAGCCTATGTGAAATTGACTGGGGCATGTTAACCCTTAAACATCTTCTTTTGGCTCAGAGCCTCACCAGTATTCAGGGTTGACCTGTGGTACTCACTAAAGCCAAAGCCTTTACATCTTTATTTTTGCTTGATCTTCTGATCACCTAAAGTTAGGATATCAGTGCCCAAACAGAGCCCAAAAAACTAGCCCTCTATCAAAATAACCTTCCTCGCCCATCCAGAATGCACCTTGCCTGCACCACAGTTGATACATTCAGCTACACATCCCCTCAACCACCGTTCACCAAAATGACTAGGAGGAGGAATACCCAACAGAGGAAAAATTCAGAGACTCTGCCCTCTCCATGAAGCTATTGGATATGGACATAGACATTATGTCGGAAAGGGAATTCAGGCTAACAATTACCAGGCAATAGTTGGAGAAAACTATCAATGGAATCGATTAGGGTAGAAGTGAAAGCCACCTGGGAAGAAGTTAAAAATACTATCAATAAGATCCAATCTAATCTAAATTCTCTAACAGCTAGGGTAACTGAGGTAAAAGATAGAACTAGTGATCTAGAGGACAAATTGATAGAGAAAAGGATCAGGAGGAGGCCTGGAACAAACAGCTTAAAAGCCATGAAAGCAGAATTAGGGAAATAAATGACACCGTGAAACATTCCAACCTCAGAATTATTGGGATCCCTGAGGGGGAGGAGAAATAAAGAAGACTAGAAGATATAGTTGAACAAATTCTCCATGAAAATTTTCCCAATCTTGGAAATGGCACCAGCCTTCGTGTCCTAGAGGCAAAAGATCACCCCCCCCCCCGAGATCAATGACTCTAGAAAGACCTCAAGACACTTGATTGTGAGACTGATGAATCATAATTTTAGACAAGAGATTTTGAGAGTAGCTAGGGGGAAGATATTCCTTACATACAGAGGGAGGTCCATCAGAATAACATCAGACCTGTCCACAGAAA
This sequence comes from Mellivora capensis, assembly GCA_004024625.1. Lineage (NCBI taxonomy): Eukaryota > Metazoa > Chordata > Mammalia > Carnivora > Mustelidae > Mellivora > Mellivora capensis. Next base: position 28,217 of record PISX010017781.1, on the reverse strand, counting down.
CCTGGCAAGCCAGAAAGAGCTGGCAAGACGTATTCAGGGCACTAAGTGAGAAGAACATGCAGCCAAGAACACTTTATCCAGCAAGGCTGACATTCAAAATGGATGGAGAGATAAAGAACTTCCAAGACCCACAAGGTTTAAAAGAGTATGTGACCACCAAGCTGGCACTATAAGAAATATTAAGGGGGGTACTATTAAAGAAAAAAGAACCCAAGAGTGTCATAGAACAGAGATTTACAGAGACAATCTATAGAAACAAGGATGTCACAGGCAATGATGTCAATAAAAACGTATTTTTCAATAATCACTCTCAACATGAACAGCCTAAACACTCCCATAAAATGGTATAATGAGTAATTTGGATAAAAGTTTGAATAATTCTAGAGCAAAATTAGTTGTAGAATGGTAGAGGCTTGCTTCTCCAAGATTAGGTTTTCTATAACACTTGGAATGACAGGGTATTTTTTTCTCTTGATATCACCTTGCATCAAGTAGGCTAATAAAAGGATTACCATTTATCATATGTTCAGTTGTTATGTGAACCACTATATGGGATCAATGGACTGGGTGACTTGTCTATACCTGGTAGGGAATAGTACAGAGATAGCTCCTAAAGGAAAAGAAGGCAAATCCAAAAGAATGTGATTCATAGTTTAGACCCTTCTCAAAACCCTTCAAGTTTTGAAGGAGGCCTACCCTATTTGTCTGTTTTTCTCCCTATTCATTAAGGGGGACAAAAATAAGCAGTGAGATGAATAATTGAATTTTATGGAGAAAGGGTTAAAAAAAAGTATGTATTAAAAGACATTTCTTTGTTATTTCCCCCTTTTCCACATCATGTTGGAAGAGTTCTGCAAGATGCAGAAACTGGAATCTTATTTTTTCACAGTGTTTTTTTTTTGAGGTCCAGAATCTTTGGATCCATCCTTGTGCCACTGAAGAAAGCAATGTCAGAAGATTGCTGAATGGCATAACAACGTCTTCCTTCTCTCGTGTATTTCTTAAGGGGAAAGCACTGGGGAGGTAGGATACCAGGTTTCCCATGATTCTAAAGCAGGGAAAAGATGGAGCTATAGCAGTAACTGCTCAAGTTGACCTGCTGTGTGAAAAAGTGACTTGATGGGACTCTGAGGGGACGTTCGTACATAGAGGGAAGGAATCAGCTCTGTTCCAGAAGAACCTTTTAATTAGGAGATGAGGAGGAAGTGCCAAAGGCACTGTACATCATGAAAGCGTGCAGCAGGGGTGCTCTGGGTCAAGAGAGCCAGGAGATAAAGCGAGACTCATGTGCACATAGCTGAGGGGTGATCTCGATAATGGCTTTTGTATACAGATATCACAGCTTTAACCATGTATTGCTTATCACAGACTACAGAATAGAGTCTAATAAATTTTTAAGCCAGTAAACTACACTTGTATAAACATTATGATTAAAAAATTTATTCTGCACAGATGACACTATTTCAAAGTTAAATAATTGTCTGGGTTTTTTTTTTTCCTGGATTTAACTTTAGAGTCTTAATTTGGATGACCAGAAGTTATTTCCATGTAGTTGAAGGATGAAATTACATCGCTTTTAGTTCACAACAGAGTGATGGATTAAAAAAAAACTTCTTAATATATTTAGTTAGGCAAAAAATAGAGATCAAACATTTATTATTCAGTCTGTAAGTGGGTTTCTGGTTTATACATTTATGACTTACAGGTTTCAGAAGGCTGAGTTCCTGTTTGAATATAGAAATAAAAATATACTAAGAGCTATGAATGTAAGATCTTTAGACTTGTAAACAAGTGTTTGGCAGTAGGGATGAGGGCTTAAGGCAAAAAATAAGTCTATTTAGAACAAAATTTATCTTCCCAGTCCTTATATATGCTATCTTAACTTTGATTCCCATGAGTATTTCATAATACCGTCTATATGGAATTGTATACTTTTGATAATAGGATTTATATCTATCAACATCATGAAACTGGCTTCTTTCATTCCAGTGTAGAATATTCTGGGGACTATATGTTTAATTGACATAGAGAGTGGGTATATATTTTCATGGAAGTATTGCTGGCTATTTTCTGGCAAGTTATAGAACATTTCATGATCATTGAGGTCTTTCTCTTTTTTATGACCTCATTTCATAAGCAGTATCTCACCATAACATGAAGATTTAACATTTTTAATGACCTTTAAAATGTTCAGTTTGTTTTAATTTTTAGTTTGGTGAGCTGGGTTTTATTCTCTGTATTTTACGTCTGAGGAAATTGAAGCTCAGATTGCTTAAGAGACTTTTTGCAAAATATCAAGGTAAATAAGGGGAGAGAGGTGAGCTAGGACTCCCTGAAAATGCATTTGCAATGGTTCCTTAGTTACTGGCATTTCGTCTCTCAGACACACTGTTTGGGACTGTACATCTAAGGAGTTTGAGGAGTTTACTGTCCCTGAACTGATTCTGGGGTTTCTCGATGCTTGGAGAACTTCAATTTCAAATTTTAGTTTGCTTTTAGTTGGACTAAAGTGTCCTTCCACAGTGTCCTGGGAGACTGTGGAGTTTTCTAGAGGTGAGAGTGCATGAGAGTCCTCATCAGGTGTGATTAACCTCATCATCTTTTGAAGAGGTGTTAAAATTGTGTTGGAAGGAACTGATTCTCATTGATTGGCTTTGAGAAGGAGTTTTCATTTCAGATAATGCAACAAGTGCCAGTGTTGAGTTTTAGCATCCAGAAGAAATGGTCATTTTAATGTTTACTTGAATTGGCTGTGTTGTGGGAGAGTCCATGTGAAATACTCTAAAGCAATTGCCATACTTCATAGCCTGAGGCACAGCATTTGTCTCTAAATAATTAGATTTCCATCACAAACCTCTCAAGTAAGACAACCTTCCTTAGGAAAGCTGAGTGTAGAGCCTCAAAAAGTCCTGAATTCTGGCCACTCTTGTGTGTCTCTGAAGACTTGCACTTCATAAAAAGCCATCTCCCTAAGCAAGTAGACCAGCAAGCTGGAAATACCCAATTTTGTTGAGGCTTTTTTCCTTGTTCTTATCTGCTCTGCTGAGTTCTGGAAGCTAAAAGTGATACGGGTGTGTGTGTGTGTGTGTGTGTGTTTGTGTGCGCACGCGCGTGCGCATGTGTAGTCCTTTCAAAATCCCCTTTAATGGTGTGAAACTGTTTTAAATGTTTATATATTTAAATACTCATTTTTGAGTGTATGAATTACCTTGTGGAGGAGAAAAACCTCAGGTCATGAGTATGACTGATGTCATTGTCATTTGAGAATGAAACCTCACATGATCCTGGTAAAGGTCAGTGCTGACCAGGCACCATGCCTGACACCAGAGCAGGCCCTTCCATGCTGACTCAGGAGCATAAGCTCGTTGCATGGCCATTGTGGGCTCACTGGTAATAGGGCATTTTGTGTGTGGACATCAGCCATTTGACCTAGAAATTAGCCTTTAATATAATTTTTTAGAAGAGAACAACATGGGCAAGATCTCTTCTCCATTTGTGAGAATTAGAATTAGAGAAATTTTTTTAAAATTTAAATCCAATTACCCAACATATAATAAATACATCATTAGTTTCAGATATAGAGTTCACTAATGCCTCACATCATGTGACCTCCTTAATACCCATCACCCATTTACTCCATCCCCCCTCTACCTCTCCTCCAGCACCCCTCAGTTTGTTTCCTATAGTTAAGAGTCTCTCATGGATTTTGTCCCTTTCTGGTGACTTACCATTCAGTGTTCCTTTCCTTACCCTATGATCCTCTGCACTGTATTTTATATTCTACATGAGTGAAACCATATAATTGTCCTTCTTTGATTGACTTATTTTACTCAGTGTAATACCTTCCAGTTCCATCCATGTTGATATAAATAGTAAGTATTTATCCTTTCTGATGGCTTCCATATCTTCCTTATCCATTCATTTATCAATGGACATCTGAGCTTTTTTCATTGTTTGGCTATTGTGGACATTGCTGCTATGAACACTGGGGTGCAGGTGCCCCTTCGGATCACTACCTTTGTATCTTTGGGGTAAATACCCAGTAGTGCCATTGTTGGGTCATAGGGTAGCTCCATTTTAACTTCTTGAGGAACCTCCATACTGTTCTCCAGAGTGGCCGTAACAGCTTACGTTCCTCCCTACAGTGCAGGAGCATTCCCCTCTCTCTACTTCTAAGCCAACATTTGTTGTTTCTTGGCTTTTCAGTTTTAGCCATTCTGACTGGTGTGAGGTGGTTTCTTATTGTGGTTTTGATTTGTATTTCCCTGATGCTAAGTGATGTGGAACATTTTTTCCTGTGTCTGTTGGCCATTTGGAGAACGGCTTCTTTGGAGAAATGTCTTCTTTGGAGAAATGTCCGTTCATGTCTTCTGCCAATTTCTTGACTGGATTCTTTCTTCCTTGGGTTTGATAAGTTCTTTATAGATCTTGGGTACTAGCCCTTTATCTTATATGTCAGTTGAATGTATCTTCTTTCATTCTTTTAGTTGCTTTTTTAAATTTGATAACCTGTAGGAAGATACAAAGAAGAAAAGCATGAAAAAGTGAGTTAGGTCTACTCAACTGCAAAGATTATTACAACATGATAAGGAAAAATCATGGGTCACTTGTTTCAAAAATAAGATTTATGTTCTCATGTCTTATATGGGATACAAGCAAACCAGCCCTAACTAAGCTAAATATTTTCTCAGAAACAAACTCGCACATTTTTGTGGTCTTGTGTGGGAAGGTTTGATTGACAATAAGCTAACTTTTTTCATAAAATGTTCATAACTAAAGCAGCGTGACTAAATCTTGGGACTATGTTGAAGTCTTGGGTGTGGTAGTGAAGCTTCATGGGGTTGGTGTACAATGGAGTGAACAGTTTATCTCTAAGATTATATATCTGTATCAAAGGGAAATAAAGAAATACTGTAGAAGTTCCAATGATTTTCGTTTCCTTGAAGGTAAATGTGGTTAAGTCCAGTGCATGAAAACATTTTGTGCTTGCTACCTCACTATACTTCCAGGACTTGGGATAACAGAAGCCATCACCTAAAGATGACTGGAAATGTCTGCTTATGTGGGATGACAGAGGAAGGGGGCAAGTAGAATTCTGACACCATGGTGAAGGACTAGCCTGCCATGCTTAGTTTTGCTTTCCCTCAGGATAAAAATCAGCATATATAATGGAGTAAGGAAACACTAGATAGAAAATAATACTTTCACAGCTTCCTAGCTACAGCTAAAAATTGTTCTTGATTTGATTGTCAGAAGTTTGGTTCAACTCAAATAAGCCTGAAACTTTTTCTGCAAATGGACAACTTAATTTTCTGTCATCTGGCAGGACCCACAGTGTTCTTGTTTGTTTTTATTTGATGTATGTATGTCATACATATTTATTATTAAAGTATAGTTGACATATGATCTGTTAGTCGGAGGTATACAGTGCAGTGATTCAGTATATTACGCAGTTCTGTATATTACGCAGTGTTCGCCATAAGTGCAGTCACCCTCTGTCACCAAACCATGTTATTACAATATTATTGAATATACTCCCTATCCTGTACTTTTCATCTCATGATTTACTTATGTTATAACTGGAATTTGGTATCTCTTTTAATCTCTTTAACCTACTTCACCAGTCCCCCACCATGTCCCTTTTGGCAACCACCAGTTTGTTCTCTGTATTTAAGAGTCTGTAGGTTTTTTTGCTTGACTCTTTGTTTTGTTTCTTTCTTTTAGATGCTACATGTGTAAACTGGTGTAACCACTATAGAAAATAGGGTGCAGATTTTCTTAAAAAAATTAAAAATAGGAAAACTGCGAGCCAGTAATTGCACTACTGGGTATCTACCTAAAGGGAAAATATAATAATTTGAAAAGGTACATGTACCCCAGTATCTATTGCTGCATTATTTACAGTGGTCAAGGTATTAAAGCAACCCAAGTTCCATCAGTGAATGAATAAGTAAAGAAAATGTGATACACACACATACACACATGATGAGATATTATTCAGCCATTAAAATGAGATCTTGCCATTAGCAACAACATGGGTGGACCTAGAGTGTGTTACGTTAGATGAAATGAGTCCGAGAAAGATAAGTGTCCTATGATCCTATAGTGTTTTTTAATCTATGTCTATTGGAAATGATTTAATGCTAGTCAGTTAAAACAAAAGATTATTTTAGCTGTTATGTGTGCTATCACAGTTCAAACTGAACCATCTTGGAAGTGAACTTTCTGGTATTGATTCCATTTGAATTATGACTCTAGAATGATTTACAAAATGAATCCACCACACTTTTATTTTTTTGGCATAATAGCAATTATTGATAAAAAAACAGTGTGATTCTACTAATGTATATTAACTTTATATCTGTCTTAATTTACAGTATTATTTGTAGATAGAGGGAAATGAAAATATAATCATTCTTATCCCAGACTATTGATTCTCTGTAGGACAACAAAGAGCTGGACCGTTTAGGAATTTATTTTCTCAGTGTGTACTCAGAGGTATCCAATCAGAAGTGTCGACTAGGTTGACAACAATTTTTTATATGACTGATTGTGTGTCATTGTGTATGTGTGAGCATATGAATATTCACACACATGCCTGTGATTTCAAGAATTCAGCTGAGCCAATATATTGTTGTGCATTAGAGAGGTGAGGTGGTTCCTGATATTTTTTCATTTGAGGGTAGAGTATTATTCCCCTTCAATAAACTGGCTGAAGTCCAGGGTGGAATTGTAGAATATTGGAAAAAGGAAACCAAAAGTGATTACATCTGGTATCTTAAACTAAAATCTAAATTAAATTTACTTGGATCAAATGTAAAACCAGAACAGAGCAAGATGGTGGAGGAGTAGGAGACCTAAATTTTGTCTGGTCCCAGGAATTCAGTTGGATAGTTATCAGACCATTCTGAACACTTACAAACTCAGCAGGAGATCGAAGAAAAGAATGGCAGCAATTGTATGAACAGAAAAGCAACCACTTCCTGGAAGGTAGGACGTGTGGAGAAGTGAATCCGAGGCGATACACAGGAAGATAGACTGCCAGGGGAGGGGCTGGCTACCAGCAAGTGGTAGAGCAGTGGAGCACAAAATCAGAACTTTTAGAAGTCTTCTCCATTGAGGGAAATTGCTCCAGTGGCTAAGCAGGGGTGGAGCCCTCACAGGGACAGTGTGGTCTCAGGACCTTAGGGATCACAGAAAGACTAGGAGTGTCTAAGTGTGGCAGAGCTCCCAAGTATCAGAGCTAGGAAGCCGGCTGCAAAGACGGAGCTGAGGACTGGGCTCTCAGCTCAGGGTTGCCATAAACTGTGATCCACAGCACACTTGGGCCACTACTCTTCCAGCAGGGACCCAAGAAGTGGCATATCTGGGGAGACTCCCCTTTCTCCCCTGGAGCATGCTGCAGAAGGCCACTGCAGGAGTGCACCACAGGAATCTTCTGGGTTTGGAGACTCCAAATGGGCCATGCACCAGAGACAGAAGCACATAGTCACAGGCAGGATAAGCACAGAGTTTGGCTGGAGACCAGGGAGATGGGAGTGATTAACAGATTTTCCCTGAAGGCTCATTGAGGAGTGGGACTCTGGTTTTTTCCTCTCTGGGGCTGGAGATTAGGAGGCCACCATCTTCATTCCCATCCTCCAAAGCTGCACAGAAAGTGTTCAGGTAACAGAAGCTCCCAAGCACAAACCCGATCAGATTTCTTACCCTGGCCCCTGGCAGGGGTGGGGCAGTTCTACCTCGGGCAAAGACATTTGAGAATCAGGCAACAGACCCCTCCCCATGAAAATCAGCAAGAACATTCAGCCAAGACCAAGTTCACCAGATCAATGAGAACTGCAAAACTCCAGCATTAGGGGAATACAGCACTTAGAATTCATGGCTTTTCCCCATGATTCTTTAGTCTTTCAAAAGTTTTTAAAATTTTCTTTATTTTTACTTTTCTATTTTTTTGAATTTTTCTTCTTTCTTATTTTAATTAACATATTACCAATTCTTTTTTAAAAATCTTTTTTAATTTTCATTTTTACAATCATATTTGATGCTGTCATCATATTTACCCTTATTTTTGTATATATATGTTTTTCTTTCTTTAAAACTTTGGGAGGCAGTTTTTTCTAACAGACCAAAATACACCCAAAATCTAGTGTGTGGCTCTTTTCTATTCACCAGTCTGATAATGTTTTATTTTTCCTTTTTTTTTTCCTTCCTTTGTTTTCTCCCATTTTTGGATCTCTTCTGGCTTGTTAAGTGTATATTTTCCTGGGGCCATTGTTACCCTTTTAGCTTTTTGTTCTCTCATTCATCTATTCTTCTTTGGACAAAATGAGAAAATGGAAAAACTCACCTCAAAAAAAAGGACAAGAGGCAGTACTGACTGCCATGGACCTAATCAATATGGACATTAGTAAGTAGTTGGAACTATATGAGAAGACAATTATAAAGATAGTAGCTGGGCTTTAAAAAAGCATAGAAGATACTAGAGAATCCCTTTCTGGTGAAATAAAAGAAGTAAAATCTAACAAAGTTGAAATAAAAAAGGCTAATAATGAGGTCCAATAAGAAATGGAGGTTCTAACTGCCAGGATAAATGAGGCAGAAGAGAGAATTAGTGATATAGAAGACCAAGTGATGGAGAATAAAGAAGCTGGGAAACACAGAGATAAACAACTACTGGACCACGAGGGGAGAATTGGAGAGAAAAGTGATACCGTAAGATGAAACAATATTAGAATAATTGCGATCCCAGAAGAAGAGGAGAGATAAAGAGGTCATTAGGTATGTTGGAACAATTATAGCAGAGAATTTCCCTAATTTGATGAAGGGAACAAGCTTCAAAATCCAGGAGGCCTGGATGGAGAGCCTATAAATACTGAGTCCTGGGCCCACCCTGAATAACAGAACTGTGTTTCAGAGAGAGGCCCAGCATTTAGCAGCATTCAACACACTCTTCTGACTTTACCCTATATAAACACGGAGCTACTGCCATCCATATGCAAGGTAGATGGCAATCCACCAGCAATCATGTGGTCAAGACCTCAGGCATTTGTATTTGAGATTTTCCAAAGCTCAAAAAGCATTTTTGTTTGTCAATGTGCCTTCTTTAAAACTCAGTTCAGACATGGGCCCCCCGGAAAAGCATTCTCTGACCTCTCCAGGCAGCATACACCACTGATTTTATTTTTATTTTTATTTTTTACTTTATTCTATGTGCATACATTATCAAACCTTTACTAGAGTGAGATTATGTAAGGACTTTTCTATCTCTCTTCCCAGAGAGTCAAACTTGAGGGAAAATTTATCAAAGATATGTTTTCTTCTTCTTTTTTTTAAGATTTTATTTACTTATGAGAGAGAGAGAGAGAGAGTGAGCATGAGTGGCAGGGAGCAGCAGGGGGAGAGGGAGACAAGCAGACTCCCTGCTGAACAGGAAGCATGATCCCAGGACCCTGAGATCATGATCTGAGCTGAAGGTAGACTGTTAACCCACTGAGCTACCCAGGTGCCCCTAGAGATACATTGCTGTTGTAGTTCTTCTTACATCATCTTTCTGAGTTCTGAGTTTTTCATCAACCACTCAGATTCTTCTCTGGCAGAAACTGATCTCCCCTGGTCCTGATGGTCCTCCACAGATTGGACTTGGAACTGCTTTTAGGTCTGTATACCCATTGGCAGAGTTTTTAGTTCTTGGCTTTGATTGTTGAATGTTCAGATTTAAATTAAGTAATAATAGCAAATTTGTAAATTCCTTATAGTTTTAAGCTCCCTGTGTGTCTTAAATCAGTGCTTCTCAAACCGTCACATGCCACATGTGAAAATTTTATTAAAAATCCAGATTCTGGCACAGGGCCAGAGATGCTGCATTTCTGGCATGCTCTAGGTTGTGCCTCTGCAGCTGGTCTGCTGATCCTCTGAATAATGGAGTAGGAATCATGGATTTGGTAATAATGAGGTAGATATTAAATTTACCCCATTTCACCAGATAAAGTAAAGCAAAGAGAGATTAAAAACATAGACCAAAATAAAAATTGTGTAACATTATAAGGATTGGACCCAGGTCTAGAGTATGGGTGCTAAATCACCACTTACCCAACCTCTAGGGTATGAAGGTTTGCCTGTCACATAGATCCAACGTTGGCTCTTCCTGTTCCTGGATGCTATGGCAATTATCCATATGATTTTAGAAGGTAAGGAACTGCTGGCACTTTCCATTTTGCAAAATGGCCTAGTACAGTTGCCTGGGAATGCAGTTCCTCTCCATAGAAGGAGTGATGAGGGGTGTTTTCCATATGGTCACAGCTCACACGGTTCATTCATTGCATTTCACATGAAGAAAGTTAATATCCCAGTAGCCTTGTTGCTGTCTTTTTCTGTGAGGGTTGCTGATGATATGATTTACTTACTCTTGGGTGAGAATATTGATTGATTGGGTCCACTGAGTTCAGGAATTTCTGGTTAAGAATATCTGAACTCCTCCTTGGCATGGACATGATAAAGACAACCAAAAGTGTCAGTTAAAAAAGTTATTTCTAGATAACTATTAAATGAACTGTAATTAAGACACGAAACTAAGCATGTATATGTGTGGGTGTATATATATACACACAAATGATATCTAAACGTAAATACACTAAATAAAATAGGTATTTATATAGGAAGCTTGTATCGATGCATGGTTCTATCATTTATTCTGATCCTGCCTGAGCAGGAGATTAGAGAAAGTTTCCTAAGTGAGGAACTTCATAAAAAATAGAGATTTTTCCCCCCAAGGCTACGGAGCAAAATTGCTGAACGTGGAGCCCAAGAATCTCTAGATTTAAATTGCTGCCTACGTGATTCTGACAATTACTGGAGTTGGCCCACCAGTCTTAGACCACTGTGGCTTTTGGCACAAAGAGAGTGACTCTTTCAGTATCTCTCAGTCTATTAATCAAAGAAATGTCTCTAAGGTGGTTTCTTGGACCAGATCATGTGTCCCTGTTGGCAGCAGCTGCTCAGGCTTTTGCCTTTTAACTATTTCCTGCCCTTGAGCTTGGGGCACTGCCCTTGAGCTTGAGGTGCAGGACTGTGATGAAGGCACTTCGCACTTGGGAAGCTTATTTGCAGAAATAGCATCTGCTGGAAATCAGACGCTGCGACAGTGGGAAAACAAACCACTAAAACATGGTGGAGACGATCTTTCTGACATGCTACTTACAAGTGTTAAATAAGTTTTTGAAGACAAGCCAAGTAGCAAATGAGAAAACAGTTGCTGGTTTCAGAAATATTTTGGAAGTGTCTGGTCATGCAAATTGAGCAAGGGAGGTAGTTTTACTTATTGAACAAAAGCGATTTATAAATAATCCTAGAAAATTAAGCAGCTGGACCAACCCAGGACTTGCATATTTTATGATTTTTAAATGATTCTGAAGCTGACTTAAAATAAATCTGAGCAATTTAAAATAATTTTACTTATCTCTGAAACCTCACTCAGTTGTTTACAAGAACTTCATGGGTTTTTTTTTTTTGAGATTTTATTTATTGGGGCACTTGGTTGGCTCAGTGGGTTAGGCCTCTGCCTTCGGCTCAGGTCATGATCTCGGGGTCCTGGATCGAGTCCCACATCGGGCTCTCTGCTAGGCAGGGAGCCTGCTTCCTCCTCTCTCTCTCTGTCTGCCTCTCTGCCTACTTGTGATCTCTCTCTGTCAAACAAATAAAATCTTTAAAAATAACAAAAATTTAAAAAAAGATTTTATTTATTTATTTGACAGACAGAGAATACAAGTAGACAGAGAGGCAGGCAGAGAGAGAGGGGAAAGTAGACTCCCCACTGAGCAGAGAGCCTGATGCAGGGCTCGATCCCAGGATCCTGAGATCATGACCTGAGCCGAAGGCAGAGACTTTAAGCCACTGAACCACCAGGTGACCCAAGAACTTCGTGTTTTTTAATTTTCTGTATAAAGTGGACTATCATTCCACTGAAATACTCTATTTTCTATATAAAAAGGACCACAAATCTGATATTTAGGCATCAGAAGTCTCTTACTCAACTTACTAACTTATGTAAATTGAGATATATGTAGGTCTTCCAAAAACCAACTATCAGATGATTTTGAAAGTGACAAAAACCTGGTTCCTAGAAAGTGATTCTCATGCCTTCCAGCCTGGTAGGTATGTGGACAGCTCTTTGGTGTAAGATCATGAGCCCTCTGAATTTCAGGAACTTGTTCTAAAGGAGAGGTATAGCAAATCAGTCTTGAGCCATAAGACCGCAACATGGGAGGAGTGAGTACATTCGATCCAGAGAATCCGAGGTAGGAATTTAAAAAACTTATCACAAAAATAGCACGAGAACTGAGAGGACGATTTTGGGGGCTGCTGGAAACTGCAAAAGGAAGCAATAAATGGATTCCATAGTCCCTGGTCACCCAAGAAGGGGAAACAGGTGATTTTTAAAAATAATTGTTTTAATTTCTTTATTTCTAGAATAATATTTTTATACCAACAAAGGCAGCTTTTTTGCCTAGTGCTTCAAGGAATTCAAACTGTGAACTTTAAGAATGCATGAAAGGGATCTTTATAAAATTGAGGGCAAGATTAGAAGTCCTTTGAGAGCAATTATCATGCCTACTCATCAGTGTCTTCTCCCCAGGCCTCCATAGTTTTCAGTAGTCGTTGCACCATAAATGCATCTTCTATGAATAAACCATGTAAATGGAATTACGCTTTTTTTGTGCATGCTCTCCACTGAGTCCTAAGTTGTTCTGAAGTAATGCAACATATTTCTTTTTATTTAACATTAAATTCATTTTAGTATTTTGGTGATAGTTTTGAAGTTGAGGCTCCTTTTCTAAAATAGAAACATGGTGCGTAGGGAGGAAGAATAAACTGTCTCTTAGGGTCTAAGTCCTTTTCTGTTTAAACTTTGTCTTTTACTGTTAAGTCTTGCAAGATCACATGGCTAATATCTTTTATTGCTCTTCCATTTTACTTTCTAATTTCTGCAGCGAAACGGTTGGTGAATTCTGATGTGAAATGGTTAGACTAGGGGCGCCTGGGTCACTCAGTGGGTTAAAGCCTACTGCCTTCGGCTCAGGTCATGATCTCAGGGTTCTGGGATCGAGGCCCGCATCGGGCTCTCTGCTCGGCGGGGAGCCTGCTTCCCTCTCTCTCTCTGCCTGCTTCTCTGCCTACTTGTGATCTCTGTCAACTAAATAAATTTAAAAATCTTAAAAAAAAGAAATGGTTAGACTAGTAGATAAACATACACAATATAAAGAAATTGAATAACATTTAGGCATCCAGACACTGCTGGAGGAATCAATATATCCCTGTAAGAAAGTAGTATGGCTTAGCAAGAATTCATGCCTAATTCATGTCCTAATGAATTGTTTCACAGCTGTTTTGATGATACAAGCCAGCAGATTTTGTATTTTGTCCACAAGGGGGAAATGGAAGATAAAACCTTTAGTAAATGTTAGATATTTAGTCTTGGTGCTGTGTATTTAGAAATAGGTATTTCTTATTGGCATGAAGAGCTTTTTAATTTGTATATTATGTATATTTTTGTATTTTAATTGGAGTTGGGAAAAGGTAAGTAGATGAAAACTATGGGTTGCCAACCTGTTGATAACACATAAAGCCCTATAGGAGTCATTAGTACTGTTTAAAAAAAAAAGGACAAATATTTCAACCCAGGATATTATTGGAAGTGGCTACATAAGATATATTTTAATTTATGTCTTCTGGTTTCCATTTATTGGCAGAAAAATTAATCAGTGCAGCCACTTAGGACATAGTGTCTTCCAATTCCTAGAGTGAAATGGTAAATAAAATTAAAGTCATGAAATATATATAGGCATATAATAAAGGAATTTATTAAGTATGTTAGTCAATCTTTATGTAAGACTTTTTTTTAAAAAAAAAGACTTAATTGATTTATTTGACAGACAGAAATCACAAGTAGGCAGAGAGGCAGGCAGAGAGAGAGAGGAGGAGACAGGCTCCCTGCTGAGCAGAGAGCCCGATGCGGGGCTCGATCCCAGGACCCTGAGACCATGACCTGAGCCGAAGGCAGAGGCTTTAACCCACTGAGCCACCCAGGCACCCCTATGTAAGACTTTTTTTATCTTAAATTAATAATTGTTATAAATTTTTACAGAGCTCACTTCTTGTGCTATCAGGAAAATAAAAAATAAAAACAGTGATACCTAACTTTTAAATAGTTAGACTTTAGCAGTGAACCTAAGTGTTTTTTGTTCTGTTTTGTTTTTTAGCATTACTGTATTACATGAAACATAAGGACTTTGGAAAGCTGAGCATTACCTACCTAGAATTTTTTGCCCTTCTTTTAAGTTAACATTCTAGAGTAGATAGGAGGATTTTGGTCAGTTTCCCTTGTCATAAATTATGAAGAAAATAGTCAATTAAAAAAAAAGGACAAAGAGGAATAGCTATTACTTTGGAGAATGAGGGGGCACTTAATATCATCAACCGAGAAATGTAGGTTACAATTAATGGTAATGTGACTCCTAGCATTGCATGTTTTAATCTCTGGTTGTTAATTTCTGATTATTGAAAGTTATTTTGCTACACCTGCAATATCGGCTATGGCTTGTGCCTATAAATGACGTGTTCAATAAACTTAATAGTGAAACCTGATTACTTCCATTAATCAAGTTTTGGTCAAAGATGACATTTGTTTTAGGAAACTATATTTCACCGCGTGCAGAACCATTTGAAAACTAAATGGGTTGAGCTCCTTGGGTGGCTCAGTTGGTTAAGCGTCTGCCTTTGACTCAGATCATGATCCCAGGGTCCTGGGATTGAGTCCTGAATCGGGCTTCTTGCTCAATGGGAAGTTTACTTCTCCCTCTGCCCCTTCCTCTTCTCATGCTCTCTCTCAAATAAATAAGATTTAAGAAAGATAAATGGGTTGATTGTGCTGCAGTGTAGACATATAATCCAGACTTTGGACAAATCAGCGAGCACTGGTTCCAGAAGACTTAACTCTCATTGGATTAGAAATCCAATTTTTAGGATCTTGTTTGAGTGATGTTCTCTGCAGTGTAGCTCTGTGGGTTGATAATAGGCAGATAGGATCTAGGCACAGCTATAATCATAGATGAAAAAAATATATGTGATGTTGGAATCAAAATGCAGTGGAGAGATTTTTATCTGTATTTACTTTGCTTGCTACTTATACCTTCTAGGGAAATTAATAATATTTGTAACCCTGTGTTTTTGCCCTTGTTCTGCCATTTGCTGCTTGAAATCTCCATATTTCCCAGTGGGTATTAACTTCTTTTAAAGAAGGAATTGAAAACCCCAGCCAAAAGGAATAACCCATGTGGCAGACTGCCAAGGACTGACTGTTGCATTAAGCTGGTGCAAGTGAAGAAATTTTAATAAGTAAAAGATGGCAATAAGACTGCCAGGATTCCTTTGCCAGAAAAGCTGGAGGGTAGGTGAAGAGTATAGGAAGGAGGTTTAAGAGTATTCAATAGAAATTAAATTGGGAGACACATGGGACAATTGTAAGTGGTCTCCGGGGGATATGAGGAAATTAAAGCAATTAAACAATCCAGTAATGCAGAGTACTGACCCAACAGGATCGCTGCTTCTCTCTCTTTTTTGTAACTTCACATTAGATGGTGGTTTATGTCTTCCAAGGTTACACTCCTTTAATGCTGGGGCCAGTTTCCTAGTGGCCGTGTTCTGGTTGATGCCCTGCGTATATGTATGCTGTCTGTCACTCCCTTTGTAACTCACTACCTCATCATTCTGTACACAAATTCCAGATTAATGTTGTCTTTCTGAACAGGATACCGTCTGTGTGTTCTATTGGTTATATATTCAGTAACCAGTGCCCCCCCAACTTTTAACCAGTAAAACTGTGATTGAGTAACAGTAGCAAAATGCCCAATGCAGAGCCTAAATCACCATAGGTCCAGTCTAATACTGCAGACTGTTCTCCTTTGCTGGCGATTGCTCTAGGGTGGGCATGTGGCCACAAGTCCCTCAAAGAGATCACAGTAGAGGATGTTAACAGCTTAAGGCTTGGAAATGCCTACATCTGGACTCATAGTAAACAATAAATAGTCTTTAGCATCAACAGCTATTAATTGGGTATTCTGTAATTGGTTGCAAATGCATTTTAAATAATATAGCCCGTTCTCCCCAAATGGCTAGGGATTCCCATTAACAGTTGAAGTGTCAGCTCTCTACCCTGGCTTTTAGGGCTCTTTAGCAGGATTTCACAGGAGCTGTCTTGTTTCCCCTCTCCCCTGCCTCCTCCCACCCTCCCTTCCATCCTCCCTCTCCATATGTAAATCCCTTAGCCAAACTTGTGTCTTGATTATTTTTGAGCATTCTTTCAGTCTTTTTGACATTATCCCTCTGCTTTGTCATACCTTCAGTCTGTAATGTCTTCTTTGTTCTAGGTGTATTTACCTAAACTTGAAAGGTCCCGCCTGAAATCACACAACTCCCCTGATGTCTTCTTTAACTGCTCACATGCAAACAATAACTCACATATAATATATATGTACATATTATGTATTTTATATATACATATGTTATGTATATTTTTTGGGTTTTGGGGGGCTCTATTTAGCACATGTATTTTCTCTTCTCATAAGAATAATAGGATTTTTTTGGAAACCATTCCCTTCCTACCCTCAGCTCATGTACTTGTGACATCTGGTTAATCCTAGCAGCACACTCTATGTCCTTCCATCTCCCACCCAGCCATAATGATCCCTTCATATATACCAGTACAACCTAATCAAAACCCATCAGACTCAGGCCCAGAGTACTAGTTAGAACTTTTGGGGAACAAGATTTTTCTTTTCTTCTGGAATTTAATCAAGGAAGATAAAAACCTGGAGTTGCAGGAAGCCCCAAGTGAACATTCATCTATAAGCAAACCCTCAACAGAAAGGAGAAAAGCTGTAACAGAGACTAGATTCTTAGAACAGTGCTTGAGGTTGAAGTCATTGGCACCATGGAATCTTTTTAAGTCAGTCTGTCCTTTCCTTCCTTTTTTTTTTTTTTTCTAAGTTAGGTACACTTTAATCATTGAATTAAAAGGGATTCAACCTCCCTCTAACAATGCATTCATTTGCTGATCACTGTTCACATACTGAGTTAATCAATTTAATGTAGACATCTAGATAGAATTCTTACTTCTTTTGCTAGTGAATCAACTTCCTAGGAAGAGGGACAGTCAACCTGATCCTTCACTCAGCACATTTCTCTGATTTTATTTAGCAGACACAATATAAAGAACTCTTGAACTGATGTAAACTCTGTAATTCTATATTGTGGGATGCCAGCCGATTTGAGATTTTTCTGAGAGTTTCCTTACAATCACAGCATCATATTTGAAAAGTGAAATTTTTTCTTGTCTCGTGTCTGTGTCTCATAACCGTTGAGGGAATTTGGTGTTCAACTTCTTCCATTACTTACCCATATTTCATTCTTAATTGTATACTTCTGATTTACTGAAAAGTTAATAGCTGCCTCCTTTTATGACTGGTCTGCAGTTTGAAACTGCTCTAAGGCTCAGTTTTTAATTTTTCTTCATTTCTTACTCTCTTTCTTTCTTTGTACCCCCACCTCCCTCACTTTCCAACCATTGCTTTGTGGTCTCATTCAATCTTACAGCTTTGATTATCAATTATATGTCACCAGCTACCAAATTTCTGTCTCACAGTTGTTCACTAACATCAGACTTGTCCAAAAAATGTTCGCAGTCTTACCCCATAAACCAAGGTTTCCCACATTCTTCCTCAGTTCATTTGATGGTAAATCTCTACTTCCAATTGGGTAGATTATAACCTTAGATATCCTTGACAGTCTACTGAAAATCCACTTGCTTATCTTGTAGGCTCTACCTCAAAAATATTTTCTGAAACTAATTGCTTCTTAGTACATTATCCAAATCCCCATTCCCTTTCACCTGGATCATAACAATAGTCTCTTCACTGATCACCATGGTCAACCTCCTCCCATCATGTTCTCTTCTTAACATAAGAGTAATTTTCAAAGAGTAGAAACAGATCAAATTATCTCAGAATTCACCATGACTATGCCTATTATAAATGTGTAGGGAATTTTTATATAACTATCTAAGTTCTCATTTTATTGTGTCCTAATTTGATAAAAATTTACCCCCAAAGTAAATGATAGTAAGATAACAAAAGTTAAAGTTCTTCCGCTGGTCTAAAAAGTGGGCTTCCCTCTATATATCTGTTTTCATTTCCACCCTTTGGCCTCTTGCTGACAATACGCCAATTACTTTGGTCTATTTATTGTTTATAGAACACACCAGACAAATCCCTGCCTGAGGACGTTTTTACATTTGTTCTTTACTCTGTCTGGAGTTTCTTGTTTCTCTCCATTACTCACCTGGCTTCATCCTTCACCATCTTTGGATCTTTCTCCACATGTCACTGTCCAAGAGAGGGCTCTTTTGATATTTAAGATGATGACCGCCTTCCCCCTTTTTTTTTTCCCTGAAACACTTGTATCCCCACATCTCACATAGGCAGATGTATTTTATTTTATTTATTTTATTTTTTTAAAGGACTTTATTTATTTTCTTGACACAGAGGGAGAACGCGAGAGCAGGAGCACAAGCAAGGGAAGATGGAGAGGGAGAAGCAGGTTTCTCGCCAAGCAGAGAGCCGGATGTGGAGCCCGATCCTAGGACCCTGGGATCACGACCTGAGCGGAAGGCAGAGGCTTAACGACTGAGCCGCCCAGGCGCCCCGACCCCCTTCCTCTTGACTCTGAGTCCTCTCTCACCCTCTTGCTTCATTTTTATTTCTAAAAATTTATTTATTTAGGGACGCCTGGGTGGCTCAGTTGGTTAAGCGGCTGCCTTCGGCTCAGGTCATGGTCCCAGCGTCCTGGGATTGAGTCCCACATCGGGCTCCTTGCTCAGCAGGGAGCCTGCTTCTCCCTCTGCCTCTGCCTGCCACTCTGTCTGCCTGTGCTCGCTCTCTCTCCCTCTCTCTCTCTGAAAAATAAATAAATTAAAAAAATTTTATTTATTTAGAGGAGAGCAAGATAGAGTTGGGGGAGGGAAGGGCAGAGGGAGAGAGAGTCTTACACAGACCCCGCACTGAGCACAGAGCCCTACACTGAGATGAAGACCTGAGCCAAAATAAAAAGTCCACTGCTTAACCCAATGAGCCCCCCAGGTGCCCTGCTTCTTTATCTTCATAAAACTTACTATCAGACATTCTCTCTATCTTTCTCCTTCAGCTGGTACCCTTCCTCCACACTTTTTTCTCATTCTCTTTTCGGTTTCTGCATTCCTAGCCCCTGGAACAATCATGGCACAAAGTGGGCATTTAATACATACTTGTTTAAAGACCAGCGTACTTGTTTAAAGAATGCTGGGCGCGGGTGGGGGTGGGGGCGCCTGGGTGGCTCAGTGGGTTAAGCGTCTGCCTTCAGCTCAGGTCATGATCCCAGGGTCCTGCAATCGAGGCCGGCGTTGGGCTCTCTGCTCAGCAGGGAATCTGCTTCCCCCTTCCTCTCTCTGCCTACTTGTGATCTGTCAAATAAATAAATAAAATCTTTAAAAAAAAAAAAAAAAGAATGCCCGTAGTGTAAAATTTGTAAGTTGATTTTTAAATGACTTCTAATAGTCATCTTTTACATGTTGCTTGTTCAACAGTGGTTTTATTTATTTAGAACTGTTTTTTTTTTTTTTTGTATGTTTGCTTTTGGCATTCCTCATGGTCTTCATTGTCAAACATACTTGATAAAGTCTTAAAACTGTTGTTTTATACATTTACATGTATTTTAAAGAAACAGAATAAAAATGTAGTCTTTTGTATTTATCTACATGTTTATATTTCTTATGTTCTTTGTTTCTTCCTATGTATTGAAGTTGCCGTGTTGGTCACTTTCTTTCAGTTTGAATAACATGAATTTGCTGCTGCTTCTTTTTTTTTTTTTAAATCTAGAAGTGTTTTTATGTCATATTCATATTTGAAGAATATTTACATTTGATTTAAAATTCTGACTTTTTTTTAACTCTTAAGATTATGTTCTTTATGGTTTACACTGTCTGATGAGAAGTCAATGGTCATTTAACTCATTCTCATATGTTATGTGTGTGTTGTTTTTCTTCCTGCTTTCATTATTTCCTCTTGAGTCATGACTTTCAGCTGTTAGTTATGATGTATCCAGGTTTGTTTTATTTCTGTACATTATTTTTGGGATTTGCCAACCTTCCTACATCTTGGTATTTACTTACTTTTACCAAATTACGGTGGGTTTGAGCCATCATTTTTTTCAAGTACTCTTTCTGTCCCCTTGACATTCTCTATCTGGGACACCATTTATATTTATATTATAACTCTTAATTTGGACTCACAGGTCTTTGAGTCTATTTTTTTTTCTTTTTCTTTTTCTCTTATGTCCAAGTTGTATTAACCCATTCATTGGCCTTTTTTTCCCCCATATATTTTACTTTGCATGTCCATCTGTTCATTATTATGCACACTGAGGTTTCTGAATGTATGTAAATACATATACACCTTAAGTACTAATTCCAGCATCTAGGCTTTCTTGTGGTCAGTTTCTGTAGTCTTTCTCTGGGAAGTGTTGACTTTCATTCTTGCACGCATCACCTTACTGGTAACCATGCTTACCTTGGGGCTTTTAAAAAGCTTTGTTAGAGTGAATCTGTATTTGCTATTATTCTAGGACTCGTAAGTGACTTCCTGGGAGTCAGGCAAGTACCAAGTCTTCAGGAGAGACATTCCCTTCTTGCTGGACTTCTGTGTCTCCCAGCACATCACAGATGCTGAACTGTCCAGCTAGCCCCCGGCTCCAGCAGCTCTTCCCTTCCAGACCTTGCTGAGTCTCACTTATAATGTACAGAGCTTAGTATTTGATCAACATATTAAGGACACCTTCATGTAGATTTTGGGGCAACTTTTCTCTTCAGCTCCCTTTCGTCTGGTATCCCAAACCTGACCTGTTGTCAGTTTAGTACTTTATATCTCCAATCTGTGTTTCCTCAGTTTAGAAAACTGCTGTCCTCTGTTGGTCTTTTGCCTTCCTGTGTTCTAGAAAGTTCCTCCATACAGAAAGCCCAGAGCTATTCTGGGTCTTACTCAATGTATTCCCAAACCATCAATAACTGCAGTCCTGCGTCACTTTGTCCACTGCTTGCGAACAGTGGCCTCACAGAGCTTTCTGTTTTATTTTTGATGGGCTAGGCTAGTATTTACACATCATCATGGCTAGGACCAGTGTCCACTTATATTTTCATAATTCCACATAGGCTACAAAGTTTTAGGAAAATGCTAAATCATTATCTTTTTCTTATAATCTAGCCTACTTACTGTCATTATCTTTATGTGTTTTACATAAAGAAACAAAATAATTTGTTAATGAGAAAGCCATCGAACAGCATCTCATATGCTATTTGAATATGACATAAGGTTTCTCCAATTTAAACATGCATGACATACATTTGGGCTCTTGTTTCACTCTCTAACTGCTATCAAACTCAAGTTTTCAGTGTGTAGTTTGTGGGAATAGATTATGTTAAGACCATAACTAGACACATTTTTCTGGGCTTATTCAATGTATCCTTAGGTCATAATAAATAGAGAGGTTAATAAAGTAGACCAGACCAAAAGTGTACATGAACACATATGCAAATATGTGTGCATGTGTACCCAGACATACCTATTTCTAATTGTATAAACACTAATAAAGATTTGTTTCTACTCGCCAAATTTAACTATGCTCATGTTGTTACACTCCTCCCAGTAAAATCTCTCTCCTTTTTGCATCATATATTCCCTACTTTACCTCAGGTACATGACCATTTTTCTAAAACTTTGACCTCCAAATTTTGTGGTACTATGTACACCCTATACTTTTTTATATATTAATTTTTAACTAATAACACAGTTGCTTTTTAGGGCAGAGGATATTATTTAAAAATGTCTGTTCTCTGGTATCTGTACCTCTTCTATATCATCGAGTAATCTTGGCTTGGTTTTCAACAACTTTTTTTTTTTTTAAGATTTTATTTATCTGTCAAAGAGAGAGCAGAAGTAGGGGGAGTAGCAGGCAGAGGGAGAAACAGGCTTCCCACTGACCACGGAGCCTGATTCTGGGCTCAATCCTGTGACCTTGAGACCAAGACCTGAGCCACCCAGGTGCCCCTCAACAACTTTTAATAGTGACTCTTCCCCTAGAAATACCATTTATGACCTAAATCCCATTGGGAAGTTATGCTGGTAAATTCTAGCATCCGTGTTGTTAGCCGTTTTTTATTTTTTCAGTTTTGGAAATTCTATACATTTTGGCCACGATGGTGCTTAAGAGTCATTGCTGTTGGGAAATGTTTTACAAATTCTCTCCTAAATTCCTCCCAGGACATTTGAAATCCCTGCACATATAATCCACAATCTCATTACTATGAACATTATTCAGCTTATTTAAGTACTGAACAAAATGGTTCAAAATGAACTGTCTTCATCCTTTTTAAGACAGATATGAGCCAGCATTAGAAGAACCCTGAAGAGAAACACAGTGACTAATTCATTAAAATCTATCACATCCAGAAATCCTTGCAGCCAGGAATTCAAAGCACATTTTCATTATTAAACTTCATTCCTTAAAAATAGCAAATGATGAAAGCTCAGTCTCTAGAGACTGAAGGCTTCAGTTTGAATTCTGGCTCTGTCACTTACTGCCTGTCAGTACTTAACATCTTTGTACCTCAGTTTCTGCATGTTGGAGATGAGGATAACACTGTACCAATCTCCTGGCATTATTCTGAGGGTGGAATAGGAGAATAAATATAAAACTTACAAAAAAGCCCTGTAACATCATGAACATGTAATAACTGAACAGGCCTGGGACATATGCAAATTTAGTCATTATTGTTGTTGTCATTATTGTTGACTGACCTAGCCTAAATATATTAATAACTATTTTTATGTCTTCAGGTACTTTTCGTCATATTCCTAGCTTTCCAAAACAGTGTCTTATATACAACACACGAAACTGAGCTATTAATATGTTATGTAATCCTTTTATAATACTGTATTTTATTATTTTTCACATAAAAATAATAAGAATGCAAGGGATTTAAATATGTGTTCATTTGCTTCTTCTGGTAATGACACAGTGGTTCCTTTTTACCAATAGTTGTCAACTGGGGCAATATTGTCCTGAGGGGATATTTGGCAATGTCTGGAGACATTTTTCGTTGTCAGAACTGAGGAAGTGATACTGGCATCCAGTGGATAGGGGTCAGACAAGCGACTGCCATCCTACAGCATGTAAAATCAGTCTTCCCCAATAAACGATCTGACCCAAAATGTCTATAGTGCTCAGATCAAGAAATTGTATGAGACTATGTCTCCTACTAAGAAATATCTGCACACAAGTGAAAAAAAAAAGTTTGGGAAGTGAGAGAGTCATCTAGGGAGAAAGAATTTTCTAGATTAGAATTTCGAGCCCCTCAGCCTGCCATGGAGAGATGGGCACCAGTGCACAGTGCCAAGTGTAAGAGCAGCAGGACGCCCACTGAGAGCGGAGAGGTGTCTACCCTGTCTGGAAGCTTCTGGAGATAACGCTCTGCTACTCGGAACAGCTGGGGCTGGTGGCCGCGTACTTTGTGGCAATTCTGAGAGCCAAGAGCACTGTGCGACTAGCAGAACTCCAGGCCCCATGTGGGCCCTGGGAGCTCATTTAGGGCACTTGCCAAGAGCTCCTTCCCTCCCTTGAAGGAAGGCACCTAAGGACAGGGGTTGGATGGCTTCTGTCCCCACCTGGAGCTCTGCACGTCTCTTCCTCCTTCCATGTGTTGCCTTTTAGTTTTGTTGGCTGTTTTATTCCCTTTGCAAAAGCTTTTATTCTGATTAGTTTCACTTGTTTGATGTTGCTTTTGTTTTCCTGGTCTTGGGAAGTCTAGCAAACCTTGGATGCTGACATCACCAAATGCTGGTGAAGATGTGAAGCAACAGGAACTCTCATTCATCGCTCATGTGAATGCAAAATGCTACGACAACTCTGGAAGACACTTTGAAGGCAGTTTCTTGGAAAACTAAAGGTACTCAAGATACAGCAGTGACACTCCTTGGTATTTACCCAAAGGTCTTAGAAACTTAAATCCAGGGGCGCCTGGGTGGGTCAGTTGGTAAAGCCTCTGCCTTCAGCTCAGGTCGTGATTTCAGGGTCCTGGGATAGAGCCCCGTATCGGGCTCTCTGCTCCGTGGGGAGCCTGCTCCCACCCCCTGCACCTTTGCCTGCCTCTCTGCCTACTTGTGATCTCTGTCAAATAAATAAATAAAATCTTAAAAGACTTACATCCACATAAAAACCTGCCCATGGATGTTCATAGTACCTGTATTCATGATTCGCAAAACCTGGAAGCAATGAGGATGTCCTCCAGGAGGTGAATTGAGAAATTAACCAGAGTACAACTAGACAACGGAATACCTTCCAGCAATAAAAGGAAATGAGTTTTCTAACTATGAATCAGGGAGATGCCTTAAATGCATATTACGAAATCAAGGAAGCCAAGCTGAAAAGGCTCCATGCTGGATCGTTTCAACTCTGTGATGTGACATTCTGGAAAAGACAAAACTATGGAGACTGTAAAAAGATAAATGGTCACCACAGTATGATGAGGGGTGAGGGCTGGGCAGAGGTTTTTAAAGCAGCGAAAGTACTATGTATGATACTGCAGTAATGGGTACATGTCATTACACATTTGGACCAAACCACCAAGAGTGAACTGTCATGTGAACTGTGGTCTCTGGCTGGTTAGGACATGTCAGTTTTAGTTCATCATTTCTAATAAATGTCTCACTGCGGGGGATGTTGGTAATAGGGGAGGTTATGCCTGGGTGGGGGTGGGGACTCATGGCAAGTCTCTGTAGTTCCCCCTCAATTTTCCCGTGAAACTTAAATGACTCTAAAAGAATCTTAATAAAAACTTTTTTTTTGTAAAGAATCACAAAGGAAAAAGGGTTTAACACTTTAAAAAGAGAAAGAGTAATTTTAATAATGTCCCAATATGAAAGTAATATAATAGCATTATCTGAATTAATCTGACCCCCGCAAACCTAATATTTATTTCAGACAGTATATTGATACTTTCACAAAAGTTGAATACAATCTACTAAGAGAAATACTAATTTAGAAGTTCCTTCATTCATCTTTGCAGTAGCTAGTAAGAAAGCTGTCTAATCTTTATATAGTCACCTGTGTTGTGTTGGAATCCTGTCTGCTAACACCCAAGAGACCGGAGGCCAGTCACTTCATCCCTCTGGATTTCCATTTCCTCGTCTGTGTAATGGAGATAATAAGATACACTGTTAGAGAGTTGTTGGAAGTTTTTGTTACAAT
Source organism: Mellivora capensis (assembly GCA_004024625.1). NCBI lineage: Eukaryota > Metazoa > Chordata > Mammalia > Carnivora > Mustelidae > Mellivora > Mellivora capensis. Next base: position 2,834 of record PISX010017781.1, on the reverse strand, counting down.
TAGTATTTATTATGTTTAATGTAAAAATCATTATTTTAAGGTTGTTAAAATTTCATGCCTGCCTCTATTTTATCTGATGAGCCTAAACTTTTTGCTGTTTTCTTGGAGCTTATGTGATACCAGTTGTTTTAACAGTGCTAACCTGTGTCTGTCAGTCATCTTTTGGCATAGATTTAGGTTGTACCCTTACCTGCCACCACTCTACATGCCTTTGATCTTTTGTCTACTTAATACTTCTACCTGGTTTTTGACTACTATATAGACTGGTGTATAGGTATTGCTGTATAATGGGTCACTTCGGAACTTAAAGTAAATTAAAGCTACACTATTATTTCCCATGTTATTGTGCATTGGCTCCTAGAACAGGGCTTTCTGAGGATTTGGGAATCAGGAATCATTGGCTTGTCTGGTGTCAGTGCTCTGCCATGTGGTCTCTTTCTCTTTCTGCCTTGGTTTGGCCTTGATTTGCTTAGAGCATGGTTGACCACTGAGAGAGAGGATAACCTGACCTGGTGAGAGAATGATTATCAGTCCACTTTCTTCTATCATGCTTGCTACCATACCACTGGCCAATGCAGGTCCTACAGTAGGGCTCAGAGTCGGTGTCTGGAGTGGTTTCTAAAGGCATGAATATGAGGATATATGGTTCATTGTGGTCCACCAATGAAATAACCTGAACAATGGCTCTGATGGGAATTAAATAATATGAAAGTTGACAGTTTTTATAAATGCCTGTGATGATGTAATCCAGTAATTCTCTAATTACTGAGATTAGTTCCAAACACTTCTAAAGATGCCATGGCAAGCAACTTAACATAGATTTAATTCATTATACTAATAACAATATGATGTGTTTATGCTACTATTTAGGAAACTCATTTCTCATAGGAAAAAAAAAAGAATTACAACAGGAGATTATCCTTCTTTCTTAAAAATTGAGGGTCTCTAGAAAGAATCTGAGATAGAATTCTATTATTTGTCCTGTTAAATTTTTAGTTTATGGAAAAATTTTTTGGGGGGTCTCAATTTCTATTTGCTTGCTTGTTTTTGTTTTGTTTCTTAAGTTAGACCTTTGGACCAATGTTCCCCATGAATACTTCAGTTCTGTGTTTTCATGTGTTTCTTGGTCTTAGTAGAAATATGTAGGGTGTTTAGAAAAGTTTTCCAGCCTTGCTTACGCAATAGTTCTGGGAAAGGGTACTCCGTGGTTTTCTTTTGCTTTTCTGTGAAATGCTTATTGTGCTATCAACAGCCTTGGCATGAAATAAACTTATAATTAGAATTGGTTTCCCTGAAAGGCAAAACATGATTACCTGTTTAATGTTGGGTGTCTGTACTCAAAAAAAAAACAAAAAACAAAAACAAACCTGTTTAAATCCACTCATTCACTCATTCTGTCATCCCTGTATTGATCTATCAATCTACCCATCTGCCTACTTACTGAATAATTACAGTTAAGAAGAGGCTATTCTGTAATGACTGTGTATACAGGGTTACTGTAGGGTCTGAACCTTAACGATGGCAGCAGTTGTGTTTGGGTGTGAGAACGTTTTTAAACGTAGATGCAGTTTGGAATTTGGGCTCTTCTGATATCTGTCTTATACCAGACTCCTTCATATGTTTGTGATGCATGCCTGGCCCCTGAAGGCACTGAAGTTTATGGGATCCCTAGTGGACAGTGTGACAGAAATCTGTCAGAAAGTAGTGTATTACTAGGATTTTATTTGTTCATCCTTTATCAGGAAGTGAAGCTGGGCCTCCACACAAAGGTTTAAAGAGGAGTGCCACTCTAAGGACCTTAAGGAGCAAAGATGAAGAGCATATTATATCCCGGGAAGCTGGGGGTGAGGTGAGGTCAGGGAAGGTCAAAGCTAAAGCCAAGTTTGGATATTTAAGTGATCCTTAACTTTTTGTTTTGGTAAAGCATTGGCAGCTTAGTTAACAGACATGGAAGAATTGTCATTTATTTGGGAGAGGGGGAATTAAAATTTAGGACAGCTTATTAGTGTTTAAAACAAAGGTAGTCATTCTGAGATCAGGGCTATGGAACCTGCCAAATAATCTTATGTTATTGTTACATTGGTGATGACTCTGTTATTTTTCAAATGGATCCTCACTTTCTCTTTCTCTTTTATATTTTTAATCCTATATTTAACAGTGATGGGAGGGATTATACGGAAGCAAACACATCGTGTAAGGATAGCTCTGGAAGTCAAGGTAGACTCACTAGGCAGTTACAATTAATAAGAACACTTTCATTATAGCACACAGAATTAAGTGAAGTATCAAAAATAAACTCAAACTTGCATAGTGTCCCGAAACAGGTGCTAAGACATGTACACCTTGACAGTATTCCAAGATCTGCATTCAGTTCCTTTAAAGACTTTTGAAGACAAGTGGTAGAAAACACTGAACATTTTCCCAAGATGAGCAATTCAAAGGTAGCTTCATGGCCAATAGCAAAATGAAGCCTTAGCAGGGCAGCATTCTCCCTTGGCTCCTTCCTTAGTCCTACTGGCTTTTCAAGGGACTGAAAGTTCTAGAGATCTAAAAAATACAGGCTCCAAGTTACAAAGAGAAAATTGTACGTTTAAAATGGGTTCATATAAAAGGCACACAGTGCACATCAATTACATCTAGTTGGTTGAGATATACTCCAGTCATAGGTGGTTGTATATAGGAACAGTTTTTAGTGAGCATGTGAATACATTTTGATGTCTGATGTCATATGGGGTATAGGACATCACAAATAATTACCTAGAGCCTAAGGATATCTTGGAATTTTCTCTCATTCTCTTGCACTCCTGGATATAAAATCAATGCACAGAAATCAG